>JBAMHZ010461112.1:0-20434 GCA_037177395.1 Alpinia galanga | reverse complement strand
TGAATATATATTTTTATTTTATCAACATAATCTTTTTCATGTCTTACTAATATGAAACTTTGAATAATCCCCCACAAATGAAGAACCACATTGGATTTTCCTCAAGTCTATTTGTTTTCAAAAGACTTCCTTTGCTTGATATCCAATTTTCAACTCACCAGATCTTCCTGGTAACTGTCTAGATCTTCTGATCTAATTGAACTTCATATCAACTATTTGATCCTTCTGATCAAACTGAACTTTCTACTTGATGTCTAATTCTCTTGATCTAGATATAAAAACTCTCACTTTCTTTATTATACCAATTATTACTTCAAATAAAATTCACATATTTTCATAATAATATGATATTATTCACTTTAGACTTAAGTCTTTATGATTTTATTTTTAAACTATACCAAAAAAAAATCTCATATATGTAAATATTATTTACACTGACATTAACTTCTCTGCATCCATCACATTGTAGATCTTAACACCTCAAGGTCGCCAATTGATGTCTTAAGCATGAGCACCATGTAAGTCATTCCATGGAATCATCTTAAGACTACTTTCCATGGAATCATCTCCATTTCCTTGGCCGTGGAATCTCCTCTCCTAAATAATTGACCCAGCCAATTCAACCAATTCAACTGAAACAAAAAGAACTCGGGGAAAAAAAAGAAACACTCAAGTTCATGGCAATAGATCGTTTAACTAAATGATGCATTTGGATCGAAACAATTGGAGCTACAAAATTATGTCTTCACAGTAGATGGCAGCAGTGCCATTATTAAGAATAACAATGTTCAGTCTAAAAATATAGCCATCACCTTTTTTACATTCAAATAGAGCAAAAATATAACAAGGAAGCATTGCATACTTCGCCCAGTAACTGAAAGAAAAAATGCTCAAAATTTATCTTGTTTGGCCTCTCGAAATACAACATTCTCAAGTTACCATTACGGCAATGGAAAATTGTTTGTATATTCTGACAAAACTGGAAGCGCCTTTTTCTGTTTGTAGTCTTTATTTTCTTGACCTAATTCATATATGGTTAGAAGACAGCCATGGAGGACTGAGTTAGAGAGTTCAACCAAAATAACCTTTATGTGCTGCCGTTGCAAATGCAATCCAGATGCGTGAGCATTGACTTGCATATCTAACAATCTTACTCTTTCACGACTCTGTGTTTCTCTGATGTAAAATGTACTTGACAACTTCATAGAAGGAGACTACGATGCCAACAGAAGGACCTGCTCGCCCGACGCGAGGTCCTACACCAGTAAAGAGACCTTTGGTGCCTCCGGTCCTGCATATATTAAAGCGGGTCATTTAATTGGAAGGTTTATCAATCGACTGCCACACTCAGTGTTTCTCATTTGGGTGTTTAGTTATTGCGGTTCTCAGAAATTTTGGAAAATTTATAAGCAATCAGTTTGGCACAAAAGCAAAAGATAAGAATAAAAATGCTTTCAGAAATGAATATTTAGAAGAGATGTACCTCCAAACCTCTGCCAGTGTCTGTCTTGTCGTCATATTTAGTGCCCTTGATGGATCCTTCTGGAATGAGTCCAGATAACAGTGAATTAGTATGAACCTCAATTGGGAGGTTTTTTTTTTTTTTGGGGTGTAATCTAATAAATCCACCCCCATCTAAAAGGATCACTAAAAGAAAAGGAAAAATGGCAACTATAAGCATGAACATTCAGAACACTACTTCCTACTGCTGGATAGGGATATCGATGGGGAGGAGGAAGGCGCTTGATTCCCATCCCTCCTCGATATTGCTTAAAATGCTGGTAGTACCCAATGCCAGCTTATTTATTGTGAAAACTGAAAGGAGAGACAAAAGGAAACATTGGATTTCTTAGAGCAAACCTCAATTTGCCTCCTTGTTTTTGCAACATCAAGAGGACATGTGGCAAAGGCAGCAATACTCCCGGCTGCAAAACCAGCTAAGAAGTTCGCCCCTAAAACACCAGCAGCATTGCCTTCATCACCAACTAGTGAAAGTAATCTTCGACGGATCTATATAATTAGGCAAGTGCCAAACATAACATCATAAGCATTTCTAAGCAACATATAAAATCAAATGAATATGCAAAACCTTGCACAAGAAGTGCATAAATTGCTGCTTATAGAACGTACTGGTTCAAGAGTTGGCCAGCATATGGCGGAAAAGGGAACATCACGAGCAAGTTGTGCCCCCATACCTGTCCATAGAAGACGGTATCCTCGCACTGGTTTCAGAAGTATACAAGTCCTTGTAAGTTGCCTTGCAGTTTCATAGTTAAAATTGATAGGAGAGAATAATATAATATAATATCTAATAAGCTGCTGCGCACAATACAAAAATGCGACAACAATAAGACATTACAGTTACATAATCCAAGTCAAAACCTAAAAATAGAATCAGATGAGAAAAAACATGTGAAAAAAGAATCAAACACTGCAATTGCTCCAAAATACGAGATGGCATAAACATGATATTATGACCATAAATTAGTATCAGATAAAACAAAACATGCGAAAAAAGAAATCAAACACTGCAAGTGTTCCAAAATATGAGATGACATAAACAGTATTATTATTGAAGGATCATGAGTATTATTTTATTGGAATATGTATTTTATAAATGATAAATAATTAACCAAGGACTTAGAGTGGACTGCTTAACTACTGATAAAGCACAACCCTAATACAAATATACTAATCCTTATCTGAGCTTGTAACATAAAGCAAAAAAACTAAGAAGATAACTATCCAAATTTTCAATCAGAATAACATTATCAATAAAAAAATTCGTAGACATGTTTGGCAAATATCACGTGTATCAATCTAAGAAGTGATCAATTGAAAAAGACTCAATATTAAATAAGATGTATGTGTGTTAAATTATATTAAATTTCTTTCCAACATGAATACAGTTTCCATTTTTTGACAAACTAAAAGAGACTACCTGTATCTTACAATACAAGCACATGCCTACTTGATGGAGAGTTAAACCAATGTAATGTGAGTATAAAAATCTATCAACTTACAGCCGCGGTTGTCATTTGTAGGGAGAGAAGATAGAACTCCAATTAGTGTTTTCCAAATTCCAGGGGGTTTCACTCCAACTTTAAATTCTTTATGTGCCTGATAACACAAAATTTAATGATCAATTTTAATATCTCTGAGTTGACTTTGCAGTATAGAAAGCAAGCGGAGGAAAGGTTAACCAGTGGTCACTAAGCCTTAAGTTGATATCTAGGCAACTGGTCAATAATTTCATTCTAAAAATATACCACATGGACAGATAGCAGCATTTAGCTTTGGGCTCTCTTGCACATGAAGAGTATTTTTCAGCCCAAAATCAAGTGAAAATGGATTTGAGCTAGCCAAAGAAAGATTTCCCCAGCCCTTTCCTTCCCTCATTGCATTTCTGCCAAAGAAACAGAGTAAAATGATCGCTGGAAAAACCTTTTTCTCAACCTGTTTCAATTTTCATTTCTTTCCATCATGAGACACATGATCTAAAGGCTGGTTTACTTCAGTAAAAGATACAGCTTTGAGGTAAAGGGAAGGGAAGGGAAGCGAAGTGAATTTGTTGTTTGCTTGAGTGGTTGAATTGAAGGGAAACCATGGGCAGCTGCTCTTTTCCCATGAAATTAATCCACCCAAAATAGGGCAAACAAGGTGAGAGATGGTAAAAGGGTGATGTGGTCAACTTCTCCACGAATTTGTTGTCCTTTCATGCCCTCCATACGATCATTCAACACCAGTCAAACCTTATCCCACTAGGTGGAGTCAGCTCCTCCATACGATCATGCGCTTCCAGGAAAACAATATTGAAGATTCTTTAGATTATTCCTTTCTATTGCGCTTGTCTTCTCTCTCTGCCCCCTTTCCCGTACACATCCCTATCTTATGAAGCAAACATGACATAAATGTAGCATTAAAAAAACATAACATGAAAAAATCAAGCCTGTAATTGGAAACATGAATGGATTAAACAAATGTGCCGAATAAGTTCTGTAATAAGTGTTAAGAGTTATTGGGTTGTTGGATATTAGAGTTGAGCTATTGGAGTTTTTAGCTATATGTGACGTAATAAGATCCTTCATAATAAAATAGTAGTAAAATATTTCATTCCCTCAAAATTAGTATCTAAGTGATTTTGTCCCCTAGGATTAGGATTTTCTTGCTCAATCACCAGGAGGCGGCACTCTTCATCATAATCCCTTCTTATGTCTCTACATCATAAACACAAATTTTCTTCCTTTACTTTCTCATTTGCCCTAAATAATAGTTTTATCCATCTCTTATTTCTCCTTCGAATAGTTGTCAAGATCATACACTTCATGATTCATATTATACAGTATAATAAGATATCATACAAAACAATATGGTTCTTCCATATGAATCAAAAGTGAAAAGAAGTCAGTTTGATTCAATACACTGTGATATAAATCTTATAATGTGATTCTAAAAATAAGAAAGAAACTAATTAAAAGTAAATCTAGCCAATCAAAAGATTAATCTATTATTATTTATGTTTTTTATATTTGATGAATAAAGTTTCAAAAAAAATCTGTTTTTTTTTTACTTTCTGTCAAAAGAAAAAATTGGATGAAAAATATTTCAATTCTTTTTCTTATGAATCTTTTTTCTACCCTCTTTTTTTCCCTAGTTGTTTTATTCCCTCATAGAAACTAGGACACTAAAGAGTGGACGTTAGTACCCTAATATCTCTATCTCACTCTACCAGCTCTTGCAAATTGTCATTCATCCTTCCAAAATTCAATATCTTGCAATGTGTTCGTTAAGCTTCAAAGATCTCTACCCTGAAACTAAAATCCAACCATGAGCTCTTTATACAACTTGTTAGGCACTGATAATATCTGTGTTCACAGGCTTTAAAGATCTCTTTCCCTACAACTGCAATCCAAATGTCAATACTTTCTACAACAAGTTAGACATCCATAGTAACTATGCTCTAACTTGAGGAGTGTTAGCATTATTGAGTTATTGGATGTTAGAGATATTGAGTTATCAAAGTTGATAATTGTACGTGTTGTGGGTTTGGTTCCACATAAGATGTTTTAGTTATAGCATTTTATGTTAAGCCCAACAAATATGATGCAACAGTTCATTTTAATAATAATAAACAATAACAACAACCAAGCTTTATCCCACTAGGTGGGATCGGCTATATGAATCCTTCTACGCCATTTGATTCTATCTCCTACTATATCATCATCTATACTTAAATAAATATTATCTTGTTTTATTATTGCTAACCAAGTTTTTTTATCTCTCGCTTCCACGTTTGATGTATGTATTTGTTATAGTTTCACATCGCCTATTTCATTCTTCTAAACTTTATGTATAAAAGCTTAATGGCAAGATAAAATGCATGTAGTCCATCGCAAATAGGTAGAGTGATATGACATCTTTCTTATTTTCATAAAGCATTAGATCTAATATAGCGAAACAACCAACTTGAAGTTATATGAGGTTACCTGCATACGTGTTCTTGCCAACTCAATTGGTGAACAAGAAATACATGCTAATGAGCGTGCAAGTGTGCCGGCAAATAAAGGTGCATAAGGTGTCAAAATTGGAGCATTGTGGGTTGTGAACTCCTCCATCCAATTGCGGAATATGTCATAGCAGGGTAAATATATTCCTACCTACAAGTAAAGTCCTATAAGGCATCACAAATTTCCAAATAGAAAATTTTCAAGAAAACTATCCGAATCCATGTAGGGAAAAAAATTATGATTATTGCAACCAACAAATAAAGTAACATCTCAACAAATTTCATGCTGCACAAGCTACAGATTACAATAATTCACTTAAATAAAAAGTCAGACTGTCAGATTATATATAGTAACATGATGAGCTTGTTTTTTCTTTCAAGCATGTGCTATCCAAACTCTACTGAATCCAAGGCTCCAGTAAAGTAGTTTGACCTTCCAAAATTGGCAGATACTTTGTTCAATTTAATTGCCTTGCGACTTCAATTCTTTAAGAATTGAGCCATTGAGGTTCTATTCCATAACAAAAAAGTTGGTCAATAATTAAAACTTAGTAGTAGCCCAACTTCTCGCATTTAATAAACTTGACCGGCCTTCAACATTGTAAGAAACAAACATATAGTCAGCATGTTCATATTATGTTCAACCTACTGGCATCACCAGGTTCAATGTAGCACCTTTGCTACCATGGCACATCCACAATGAGCTAACACAACAAGGAATAGTTTTGGTTGATAAAAAATTTAAAATTAAAGAGGAGCCCTAATGAATCATAGTGTAATTGTAAATAATACAACAACAACAACCACCAAGCCTTATCCCACTAGATGGGGTCATAGTGTAATTGTAAATCAATTAAATTTTTTACTAGTCTATGTCAATCAAGGAGGCATGTTGATTCACCCAAGAAATACCATGCTATATCATATTTAAGAGAATCCGTTGTAAATTGTCAATGGGTTACACTGGTGACAAAGTTGGAAGTGCATGAATAGATATTTTACAAATTAAAATTTGAGTTAAATTTGTTACAAATCCCATGATGATACACCCAAGAAGTCACAAACCTTACATATCTATCAGCTAATTGTATATTGACAATGAGCTATGATGGGGTTACAAAAGTGGAAGTACATGAATAGATTTGCTACAAATCAAAATTCAAGCTAGATTTGTCAAAAACCTCTAAGGCACATGCTAGATCTAAAATTTTTGTTTGATAAATTATCTTAGAGTGGTAACTTAGACTCTTATTGCATAGCAATAATTTATTAATTGTAAATATACTCCAAAATTGCATGTTTATTTGATAAAATTCGAGAAAAAAACTCATAAAAATTCTAATAATTTAGTAGACCTTGTGAACTTAGGTCATGCCAAACATCTATGCTGTAGACCTAGAATATTGGAGAACAATTGTGCAGAAGGTATAGTGTGAAAGCAAGTTCAAAAAAATAAAAGTACACAAAAAAAGATGGGAGAGATATAATCAAGGAATTTAAGAAGCTATGTGACAATGAGATTGGAAACTCACAGTTGGTACAGCTAATGCTAAACTTGCATTCGTACCCCTCCACAATCTAGCAAAACCTTCCTGTTGTTTTAAGAAATTAAAAAAAAGAAGACATAATGGGGAAATTTTTCCAAGGCATTATTATGTTTGTGTTAGTTTAGTGCACTTACTTGTCTAACAACTTTATTGATAACATCCATTGTTCCCTTGTACTGGAAACAGTCAGGAGGACAAACTGACTCAGTGCCAAATATAGCAGCGCGATTGCAGGATGGGGAGCATCTCAAATCTGAAATCATCTGAGCACATTATCAAAGTTATGTCAGTCATGAGATATCTCATAACAAACCCAAACAAAGTAATACAAAAGATTTTAAATAGTTGGAAGAGAGATGTGTCCTCAAAAAAAAGAAAACTTGGTGTTCTTTAGCAATCCTAATCTCAAAAGAAAATATATAATAATTTTCTCTACTGAAAATGGCATGTTTAGCAAAAAGGCGACCATCATGCCAGTATGATATTAAACCATATGTGCAATGCCAACCAAAGACTCAGTCTGAATGAAGAATAACATGCAAATTGTAATATAGTTCTCAGGGAAAAAGAAAATTTTAATAGCCAGATTACATCAGCCGAATCTTAAGCTCAGACTTTTGTCTTGGAGTTCAAAAGTATCAACTAGAGTCATTAACCATGTAGAGGAATGCTCGTACCGAAAATTTTCAAACAATTGATTAGTTATATGATCTGCCACAGATATTGAGGCATTTAGCTTGCGACAAATCAAGTTTTCAGGTATCGACTACAGCAGAATTAGCACATCTTGGGTCGTATTAGTCTAACAATGTAAAAAAGAACACATGTAATGCTAGCACCGCAAATTGAATGATAATTCAAAGACACTGACACTCAATTAGTAGTATATTAAAGCAGGTAAAACCGTACCGTTGTTGGGCCGAGGGACGCCATGCGTCTTGCGTACTGATGCTGCATGGGATAATATGCAACTCCAGCGGCTTGCGCCTGCAACCTTGTCTGCGTTTACAATATAGGAAGGTTTCTAAAAATCCAAAAAGTAATCAGAAGAAAAGAGCCAATTTCGATTCCACCAGAAACTCAATTGGAAAGAATGGAAAGAAAAGTGCACAGAGTGAAAAATCAACAAGAGATAAGCAAGAACGGATTCGCCCAACCAAAAGCATTGGAAAAACATGGTGCAAACAACAAATTCAAGGTGCGACCAAAAAGGAAAAAAAAAAAAAAATGTCAAGATCACACCTTTGCAACGTCGAGGGGATTCACAAGGATGGCTGATATCACAGCAGCACCCGCGGCAGAGAGTGCCCTCTCCCCGAATCCCATCTGAGTGTCGGGCAAAGAGGATCCGAGATGAGCAGCAGAGGGCGGCGGCGGGGACGAGGTGGACTGCGCTTCCGACTTCGATGCATTTGCGGACGAGGCGCCATCAAACTCGACCCTGGTGGCGGCGGTGATCCACTTGGGAAACCCGCTTCTCGAGCAACCGACCATGTTCCAAACTCCAAACTTTCTCGCTCTCTCTTTCCCTCTAAACCTGCGATGTCGCGTCAAAGTACACAGAAGCGTATTAAAACCCTAGAAAAGATTTTTTTTTAAAAAATAAATAAATGGCGACCCATATTTATATTGACAAAATTTCATTTCACCCCCAAATATTTGGATTCCAGATTTTTTTATAAACTTTTTCAAGACTTAAAATTTCAAAGAGACAAACTTTGATTTTAAGATATTTGTTAAAATAAATTTTCAATTTTTATTATTTTAGTTAAATTTTAAATATAGTAACACGACTAGTTGAAGTTGATAACGAGTTTCAATTTCATAATACTTTTAACAAACAAATTTAGGTCGAGTTCAGTAAGATTTAAAAAAAAACAAATTTAAGATCAGCTGGAGCTTAATAAAATTTTAAATAACACAAATTTAAGCAACCTCAGCAAAGTAAATTGATAAATTTGAACACCCCGAGCAAACTCAGCTCGATTCATTTACAATCTTAAGCTGTGAAGACTTGTGCCAAAACTACAAGGCAAAAGCAAGCTAATGGTTAAGGCAACAACTTTGACAAAGATCTTACAGCAGTTATCGTCATCCATTAGCAGTTTGAGATTTCTGAACTTCCAAACAAAGTAGTTACATGGATTCCTAGTCGTCATCCATTAGTAGTTGGGATTTTCTAAAAGCTTCCAACATCGTTACATGGATTCTCGTTGAGCCGAGAAAAGAGGAAAAAGAAGAAGAAGAAGATTATACAGGATCACTATAATCACTTATCCTGCACAGTCACCGGAATCATGGTCAACACAGTTTCAGCAACTTCTGTTCTTGGACTAGCGTCGAGAAGCTGCTGAAGCTTTCCATTTGGGCCATCAGCGCTGCCGGCTTCTAGATTTTCACCCGAGCTAATCGAGTTTGGTTTATCAATCATTGACAGTAAGTTTGCAGCAACTATTGCTGGTGCACCTCCTTCAACCTCCACATTAGGAAGACATGGTTCCTCGGCATGGATTGATTGGAGATTCTTCAGTTTCTCCTGTGCATAAAATAGAACAAATTGTGAGATTCAGATTATTATCGATACAATCCAGATTTTGCTTGTTTACCCAAACAATCATCGACACAAATGTGGTTTTATTGCATTAAGGGAGCATGCGTGTTTGGTTGATATGACGACTAATGTTAATCTTTGAAGCAGATCTTGGATTTGCATACCCTATAAAGATGGATTATAGCAAGGAGGCAAGGTATTAGCAGAAAAAGAAGAGTACCAATAAAACTGAGTTTTCGGTTCTCAGTGCATCAGAGCTTGAGATAAGCCGACTAATTTCAGATCGAAGATTTGTATTTTCAGCAACCAGGGTATCCACTTTTTTTGCAAGCTCCTCATTTTCAGCCTGAAATGCAAAAGAAATGAAATTTCAGCAATAAGAGAAAGATGGCAGCAAATGGAAAGGAGATTATGGCGTATATGAAATCCGTCAAAAGTCACACTTAAAATACCTGTTTTCTCAACCTTGATCTTCTGGCAGACTCTCTATTAGACTGTTTTCTTTTCTCCCGTTTCAGTGCTCGCTCATCCTGAAGAAATAAATCACCAATAAATTTAGTCGAGACAAGCTACATCAAGAAAAGGAACACTTCTATATGCTGCCACATAAGTGCTTCAGAAATTTCATGCATCAACAACTAGCTTATGCAGGGAAATAAAGAAACATGTCGATTTGCATTTTGTTCCTTGAAGGATACTTCTCTATAAGAACCTACAAGAAAATTTTGAGATTGAGCAGAAATGGAAATCAATTCTGAACGCAGTTAATGAACTATTACAATATTGTATGAGGATTGAGAAATAAACTAAATGCTAAACATATTAATGAGAAAGGTTAACAATAAGATAATAAAGTAGAATATAAGTTTTTTACAGGAATAAGTGCAATGGTTGATCATTGCTTCTGCAAGTTTTAGTAGCAATTCCAAGAATGGGAAAAAAAAATATCTGGACTTGAGATTGAACCTGTATCCATAGTTCAGAAGGTACACCATTACAACCAGGCATCATGGGAATTGCTGATGAAGGGACAGGGGTGCCAGTAGTTTTTGCCACCAACGGTTGTGCTGGACCAGAGGAAGCTTTATTCCTCACTCGATTTTCAGCAATATCAGTAGGTGTCCCAGAAACTCCTAAAGAGACTTTGGAGGAAGTTTTTCCACCGCCATTAGCAGAATTGATATTTGAGTCAGCTTTTCTTTCATCTGCAATAAGAAAACATCTATTACGATTTCAAAGTAATTTCACATGATAAATATGAATCCTCTAAAATAATATTTCAAATGATGTGTCAAGAGATAATATTTCAAACAAATTGGAACACTGATGCTTCATTTAGAGAGTAATGCAGTGATACCTGATGATGGCCTATCTTCCGAACCAACCTTTACGTGGTTGCTAGACCCCTATAACAAGACAAAACATTCTGAATATTTTCAAGAAAGTACCAAAGATACTTTTGAAAAGAGAAGAAATAAAAAAGAGGGCAGAAGGAATCTACTCCTGCCGAATCACTCCCATCGCTTCCATTACTTGACCCATCTGCACTATTATACCCGCTGTGTGTATAACAAAAAAAGGTTCTCTAAGACATCCAGTCAAAGTATACTATCTGACTAATTTGAGTAATATACAGTTGAATAAACCTTTGTGACTGCTCATTCCCATGAGCACCTGATGCATTGTTTGAACTTTTGTTTCCCACAGTTGCATTAAGCTTAGTCACTAACCATTTGTCTTTGCATCCTAATGATATATCAGGAGCTTCTACGCTCAAAGGGGTTGCCATCTGTACAAAAGGGACCAAATAATTATTTTTAAAAAAATAAATGTAGTACAACCAAAAGATTGCAAAAGTAAATAGTGCTCACCACAACTGCCTCAGTTGCAGCAGGATGTGGCGCATGAGAACCCTGCAAATAAAAGCATAATTCTCATTAAAAGAACTCTAACAGTCAATCATCATCAATATAGTTAGCTTTACATATAACAGCTGTTAGATATCCAATACAGCAAACATAGTCCAAAACCAATATGATTAATGACATAGAATAACTTACAAGAGGCATCGATGGGTGTGGATAAGCTCCATTTGGATACATTGCAGCATATGGTGACCCAAAAGGTGGAACAAGAGGCTAAGTTCATGAAAAAGAATTATAACAATTATCAAGATGATGAAAGTTATATAATAGTCACAAAAAATAATGTTGTATCGTCACTTTAACACCTTTTTGCAGTTCCAATCTTAGTTCTGTGACCAACAACAGACACTGACATTTGGGGAATCTTATTGTATGCATATCTAATCTAGTTAATCTTAAGAAAAAGAAGTATTCATGCATCTTCCAAAGTCTACTTGACTGTTTTATCAGAGAAAGCAAACAACTATACTAGTAATATAGCTTCTATACTAGTCATTACACACTGAATTATGAAGACTTCACAAAAATGGTAATTTTAGTGTTGATAGATTGACAATTCAAAGTAATTCGCACATGGACCTGTCTCACTAATGAAGATAAAACAATTTGCATGTATGTTCTCTGATCATCTTCTCATACTTGGATGTAAACCATACAGCAGAAGAATAAGCATGAATAATCAGCAAATGGAGGGAAACAAAATACCATCAGATCAAGCATGATTAGCAAGACCTGTATGATTATATTATTAAAACTTTATGCTAAGGTACTGTAACTGGAAACCTACTTTTATGTTCCAATTCAAGATCAAAATGAAATTTATTATCCCACCGGTTCAATTCCTTGAGACAAATCCAATGGAAATAAGATCCAATTATTCTAAGGTTTGACCAACCATACAAATTTGTAACAACTTCATTCCTGTTGCATGTCAACATGAAGTCCCTCATCTGACTATTTCCACAAACATAAGCTTGTGTTTAATCTAAATGCATTAGCTTTAGTTCATAGAAAGCCATAGCATTGGTTCCTTGCCAGTTGGAACTGTTACCACCGGAACTAGCAATTACCATAGCTTCACAAATTGGTGAGAAACTTGCTTTGAGTTACCTATTGGAGTAAATTCTGCACCACCAGCACTATGATATCCCTTACCTAGTAGCGTGAAACTGTTAAGGATGTTAGATTATACTCCCAATGGTCCCAAAGCATATCAACTTAGCACTCAGTGATGTCTCTGTCTCTTACAGCAGTTAAGACAGAATCAGAGGCTCATACTGAGACAGTGGACGTTTTTCCATTTATTCTTTTTAGTAATATCACACACCCATCTTAGACTCAAAGAATAGAGTAAGAATGGAAAAGTACTTTCAAGAAGTTATGCATTGTTGCACACAGAGGAATCAAACCCAATTTCCCAAATTTGTACAAAAGGATCATACAACATTATGTTAATCATTTTTTCCTTAAAAAAAACCCACAAATGCTTGATGCTAACTACATTACTAAATACATGATATGCCATAGAGAATCCGCCTTTTAGATACAAAAAGTAGCTAGAAAAAAAGAGAGTTCAGGACATAAACAAAGAGTTTCATATACCCGAGGAGCCCACATGTATGGATGTGGTGCATAACCAGGCACAACAGAAGTGCTGAAATAAGGATGCATCATTCCAGGACCATAATATGCCTGAAAGATAAGAAATGACCTGTCATTGGCAATTTTCTTTGATACTATCCACAACCATACAAATAAAATCTAGAAGTGACCAACCTGCATAGCTGCCCAGTCAGCATATGGATTAAGTGCAGGCTGCTCCTGCAACTGCAAAGAATGATTATTTACAAGATGAACAAAAAAAAAAAAAGAACTATATTTCTCACTACCAGGCTACTAGCAAAAAAGGAAAAGAACTAATCTTCAGAGATTTAGGAAGGATAAGGATGACATAAAAATAGTGACATATTGAAAGCACAAAAGTAAATTATTCTTTTTGCTTCCCACAAGGGGATTACCGACATTGACAATTGTACCAATACATCTGGGCCCACCAACTAAAGCCAGTTTTTTAGGTAAAAGATGGTGTTCGATGTTCACAAAAAAGTATTCACCCACCTGCACAGGTGAAGGCAATTTCTCAGTCTTTGAAGGTGTTGCAGCTTCATTATTTCCCATTAAATCACACTCTGAAGCACCTGAGAAAACAAATTGCATGGTTAATAGATCTTCGCTTTTGTAATTGATTAAAATTTCAAAATAAAGGGACTTGTTGGAAATATAATATACAACAAGATATTTCTTTTCAGAAAAATTCCTGAGTCTTGACAAATGACACAACAAATAATTACTCTGAAATTTACTAAAAGCTCATCTTGCAAATATGTTGTATTTCCTGCAGCATAAAGCACGTGGATTGTAATAAGTCAGTACATCCGTGCATGCCAACATATAGTTGAAAATGCTAGAGATTGGGCATGGCTAAGTAGTATGAATAAATTAAACCAAAAATTCAGCAGGACAATATGCTGGAAGATCATCAAGATTCAAATGCATTAGAAAAATTCTCAAAATCACAAAATCATGTGATTAGATTGACACTGAATAACAAGTTTCATAAAAAGAGAAGAAATAAATTTTTGTTTGGAAATAGGCCTATTCCCTGCAAAGACAATCAAGAAGAATTTAGGATATAATGAAGACAGAATGAAAACTGCCACAAATCCAGAGCTTCCAATTGTAATCAGCCATCTCTCTTTAAGAGCCTTGAAGAGACCAGGATGGAATTGAGACTTAAAATTCCCTAGTTCAGCACAACATGGTAAGCCAGACACACAGTCTTGGGTGTTACAGAATGAACTGATTGAGACAGTCAGAGTAACTGTCTCCTCATGTATATTCTTAGATTTTGATTAACTAGTACTCCATGGCAAACTCTAGTATGTTTCTTTGTCCATAATTAAAGACAGGTCCATCACCATAACTAATGAAAATTTATTCTCACTGTTCAACCAATTTTACAGTCTTATCATTAATTTCTCACAACTGCACAGATAAGTAGGAGCCTGTAGTAAGGGATAACTAGTCCTTAGTCAATAGGCCAACATAGCAAACACAAAAGAGACAGACAAATAGGCCAACATAGCAAACAGCAAAGAGACAGACACGCGTTAATAAGGTCATCATGGTATCTAAATTCAAAGGGTAAATAACCCTTTGAAATTGCGTTCATGGATGAACTAAACATTAACTCGTGTTTCCTATAAAAAATGATAGAATATGTCCAACATTTTAGTAGAAGGAACAAAACGAACTACTGTTTACCAACCAAACGACAAAACTTGAAAAAACAGTAAATCCTTTCAAGTACGGAATCTGTTCGGGACAACAGACGAGGGCAGACTCACCTTAACTAAACCATATTGCAGATTCCTAAGTGCAAATATGAACCATATTACAGAATTCAGTCTGCTTTAGGGAAATAAGTTCCTTTTTCTTTAGAAAGTGAGGAAAATAACTTCCTTATCATCTGCCACTCAGACTCTTCATTTCAAATCTTTTCTATTCTTTGGTAAACTAAATTATCCAGATCTATCTCATGTATCGCTCCGATAACTCTCGCAGAAACACAAACACCCGCAAAAGAAATCAAATTTACCTCGAAAATTGTAAATTCCAAAGTCGTACCAGAAAAAGGAAAGAAGCGACCAAGATTCAATTTTTATGCCAGAAAAGAGCCAAAACCCCAATTCTAGCGAACACAAAGCACAAGAAGCAAACATCCCCAAATATGGACCAAAGTACATCGGCGACGAAAATACAACAACAACCAGAACAGTGCAACAATAATTCACCGCATCACCCAGAAATTTCTCTTACCTGCAATATCCTGCACGAATTGATTCACCAACCCTATAATTGACCGAATCGCAACGATTGTGCCTCCAAAAGCAGAAACCTACTGGCGAAAGGGAATCAAACCGCGCGAAGGGACGCCTAACTCGAAGGATCTCAAAAGGAGGACGACCGATCCGCCGCCAAGTAAAGCAAAACAGACCCTAACCCCTATGCTATTCTCTTCTCCATGGATCCATCGGAGACGGTGGAGAGGAGAGGAGAGGAGAGGAGAGCTCTTCCCAAATCGAGCGAAGTGTAGAGGAGGAGGCCACGTCACCGTACACGTGTCCGTATCAGCTTATCGTGATACTGCGTACCCGCCGGGCCAGCGCTAAGCTCCCGCAAACGTCTGACCAAATCGCACTAACCCAAGCGGGCCTCACCAAAACACCGTCCTCCTCAGCCCATACTTGTGCTGACGAGTCACCGCGGTAACGCGTCGGGTATGCACAGTGGGTCGATGCGGACCGCGGCGTTGCCGGGCGCCGCTATCTCCTTCGGCGTGACATCGCCCGTACACGTGTCGTTGAGAGGTAGCTGCCAGCAATCACGTGGCCGGTGACGTGGTGGTCGGCAAGCGTGAGAACTGCGGGACCGCCTCTCCCGTTTTCGTGAATGCGCTTCTTCATGCCTACTTGTTGGGCGTTCCTTCTATTGGTCGGAACCGAGGAGCCCACACTTTGGGGTCTAACGAAGTCCAATCAAAACTCAGGAAAAAGATGGAAGACGCGAGGAGGGAGTTTGTTTAATGTGCATTAAAGGAGGCAACTCAGCGTGGGCTAACGTGGGAATGGCGTGAAACTAAAAAATATAATATGGTCCAATCGATGAAAAGGAATGGAATATGAATATATTGATAAATATTTTAATTAAAAAATATTTAAAAAGTTGATTAATAATGATAAAATAAAATAAAATTTATTTAAATATAATTAAAAAAATAAAATTCAATGACATAAAAAAATTCTATATAATCTATTCCATGTAATAGGATAAAATTGAGATTTTAATTCAATTTATTAAAAATTATTACATAAAAAATTTACTAAATTGTTTAAACTTATCCAAATTATTTTAAAATTATATAGTTGTTATTATACAGCAAATATAAAAATGCAATAACCATCTAATAACTTCAATAGTAGCATAGCTTTAATAAATTTGTTTCTAAAAATGTCCTTAATTTTCACCTAATCTCATTGATTATCAAAATCAATTGAACTTCATCATCACAACAGAAATTTTTCTTCAAGAAAAAAATTAAATTGCAGTTTACTAAAAAAATACATAGAGCATCTGAGAGAAGGGTGAATAATGCACTTTACAGATCAACACAAAGCTCTCAACCGAAGAAAATCAACTTTGTTTCTTCTGTGGAAAAGCCAACTCTTAGAACACTTGTGCTGCAGCCCTTTGCACACAATTCTGACATGCCATCTGCTATGTTCTTGGTACTTTACTCCAAAGTTGAGTTCATGTCATGCGAGCAAAGAAGATTGGACAAAATCCACCATGTCAAGGTTTCTTATTGTGCATGTTTCAGATCGCGGCACATGCGGCTCCTGAGAAGAAGAATATAGATGGTAGAAAAACAGGCAAAAAACAGGGAAGAAGAAGAAACACTAGAATACATGGAAAAAAAGATAGTCAAGAAGTTGGCAAATGTTGCATCATGTAAACTGTTTGATTTTGGTAACTACATGCTGCTTTGCATGAATTGGTATGTAAATAGTACAAATGAGTTAGCTATCTCAATTTGAGTGAGGCCAGTCAGCTTTGTTCCATTGTCTGGCAGCTAAAGTTTACTGAATACAGGCAAAATAATAGCACACGTTGTGCAAGAAATTTGATTATAGGATGATGTTTAGGAAAAATAGGTTGTAATTTATGAGCAAACCTGATGACCACTTGGAGCAGCATAGTTTTCCCTCTTTAACATGCTTCGCGTTAAGACCAATCATCCATGATCCAACACTAACATCGTCATGCGCATACGTTCGAAGAATAGCCCTATGGCACAAAGAAGTAATTGCATCCATAATGAATTACATATTCCCTTAATTGCTGGCAAACCATTGCCTAATTCTACACTTAGAATAAGCAAACAAACCTGTTAATAGAAATAAACTGTGCTAGAGCTCTAGAAACTATAAACATTTCTCCAGAAGCATGCCGGAAATACCTGTGTCAGCATTGAGGAATTTGATTACACTAAATATCCTATTTCTAGAGGAGAACAAGTTAATATTCATGCTGTATAAGTACAAATTGAAATGACATCTATATTTTTGAACATGGAATGATCATTTAGTTTAAGAATTCAGAACAAAAATAACTGTGCATAAAAGTTTCTGAAGTCAATATTAATAAAACAAGAATGTTTTTTGTACTATATTATGTTGGCAGCAAAGGATCTCCCACTTGCTTGCTATGTCTATGGATATGAGCTGCAATGCACCTTTCCGTCAATGAATGTCATTGTGTGTTGCAGTGAGCTAGCAGTAGTTAAAATTATCGCATGCTGCGTAATGTTCACAATGAGACGAAATATGACAGTCATAGAACTAGACTCCTAGACCATATTATAGATGCACAGCCAACCATAATCTCTCTACAGAATGCCCTGACCTTAGCTTGTAGTTGATATATTGATTTCAACTCTCTTACAGAACCTCGGTTTGTAGACGATATTAGCTACCATTTGAATGGCACAAACTGTGAGGCTGACTAAAAAGCTAAATTTTTATAAAGTCCTATGGCTCAAAATGAACAAACAGATTATACAAATACACAACAAACCTAAGATTATGTTTGTTTCAGGCTCAATAGTACTTCATGGATACATCCAATTGTTCATTAGTCCATGAGGCATTTTTGTCATTGTTCGCTAACTGTTCATATATCCAAGCTGCTATTTTAATTTTCAATGGTAAAAAGAAAGTAACTAAGCTCCCTGATTGGTATCTTCGTGGTCAACATTTTCGCATAACTCATAAGAAACAGGAAAGATGAGTAGCAAACTCTCTTGAAGAAGAGGAAAACTCAAAAATTAGCTTCACTTTTAGTCCCATATTTTGAATTTTGATTTCCATCCAATATAAAAGTCTTTGTTGTTGGTGCAATCGTCCCAGTTCACAATTGATTATACTCGAGTTGATTTTGATGTTTGATGCTGACTTGGCATGTAAAGTCCAAGTAGAAAGACTTGGCATTGGAGAAGTTCAAAAATAGATTCTTAGCAAGGAAAGTTCAAGTTATAATTTGGCAAAGGAAAAGTCAAACATGGTTGGCAAGGAAAGTTCAAGTTGCGACTTGACAAGGAAAAGTCCAAGAATGTAGTTATTGACGGTAGACACTCGATAGCATGACTAGGTCGATGGAAGCACTTAAAGGCTAGCGCATAGAGGCATGAGGCTGATAGAAGTGGCTTGAAGACTGAGATCTAGGCTAAGGTGAGTTACAAGTGTGAAAGGATCACACTTGGAAAAGTAAATCTCAGTTTTAAGGTTTACTAGTCGACTAGTAGGGTTGGCGAGTCAACTGATAATGGACAGTTGAGTTAGAATTGACTGTAGCTTGTGTTAAGGCCTTTTATGCTTGAACAATCGACTGACATTTGATGTCAGTCGACTGGTGTTATGGCTAATCGACTGGTGATCTGACGTGGATAAGTTATCCGACGTGGATTGAGCTGTTGGAGACATTACTCACAACAGATAGTTGATCAGTCGACTAGTAGCATATACCAGTCAACTGATGAAGGTCAGTCGACTGGTGGAGGGCCCAGTCGACTGGTGGAGCCCGATTTTGCCTTTTAATGCAGGTTATAAAAGAAGATGAAGAGGAGAAAGAGGGTAGTCAATTTTTGGTGATTTGAAGGTGAATTGCTGCTGCATTCTAGACCTTCTAAGCTCTTTCATAGCAACTAAAAGTGATAAAGCAAAGTTCATGTTGTAAAGTTTTCTCTTTACTTGTATTTATTTGTAATACTTTTGTATTCATACTTATTGCTTATATTTGATTGTAAAAAGGTTACTCCACCTTGGTTTTGATCCAAAAGGAGGTAAAACTAGTGAAGCTTTTGATTTGGGTTTGATCCACTTTAAAGATCGCTGTGGAGTAGGAGATAGAGCTTTGAACCATGTTATATTGTTGTGTTGTGCATGTGCTTTACTTTGTTATTGCATTTATCTTTATTATTCCGCTGCGCACTAACGAAGTTTGTAAACGAGCAAGACCAAACCGAGCGTACGACAACATTTGGGGAAAAACGCTATTCACCCCCCTCTAGCGATCCATCGATCCTCAACAATTGGTATCGGAGCAAGATTGCTCTTAGAGGATATCAAAGTGGTATCAATGGACTAACAGCCAAGAGAGCAAAGCTAAAGGAGCATGGAGTTGTCAAACGATGGATTGGGCTACATTAACATTCCACCTTCTTATGAACTCTACGGATTTGAGGGCTTTGATCAATAGAAGGCAAGGATGGAGAATTTCTTTATGATGGACTTCGAGCAATGCGTCATGCTCATGGAAGGATTCGAGGCTCCTACGAATAGCAAGGGACGGATCCTCAAGACGAAAAAGTGGACTGAGGAGCAAATGAAAAAGTTCACCAAAAATCAAAGGATAATAAAAATTTTAATTAATGTTATTCCTAATGATTTATTGTGTAGAATAGGTGACTATAAGGATGTCAAAGACCTATGGAGCAAATTGGCTAAACTCCATGAAGAACCAATATCGGTTAAAATGGCGGAAGTGAAATCGGAGGTTGAAAGGTGTTTAACATACGAAGAAGAAGAAGAGGTCATGGATGCCTCCACCTCTAAGATTGAGGGGGAGGAGGAGGAAAGACCATCATCCATTCCGGAGCAAGAGGAATGCTCCACCTCTGGCATGGATAAAGAAGAACCTTTCCAAAAATCATCCCAAGGTAACTCTAGCATGTCAATTAAGTTTAAAAATCATATAATATGCTTTAAGTGTAAGGAAGTTGGGTATT
>JBAMHZ010460907.1:0-20446 GCA_037177395.1 Alpinia galanga | reverse complement strand
TTCAAATCCTGAAAACAGTCTCTTATAAAAAAAAAAATGGTAAGACTGTGTACAATAGATCCTTCTCTAAGACCCCGTATAGCGGGAGATTCTTGCACCGGGCTGCCTCTTTTAACAATAAAAAGTTGTTAATAATACCAAATATATTTTTATAACAAAACATACTATTAGTCATAAGAGAAAGCAAAACATAAAATTTAATCTTTACATGACTATGTTTATATTGATTTTATTGCATTAAAATGAAATATATATTGGCATAACATTATTAAATGGAAACTTGATATTGGTTACTAAAGTTGCAATATTAGAAACTCATTATGTCAAGGTAGTTACCTGAGCTGCAATATTATTATTTTTTTACACCATTAATATTGTTATCGCCACCAATATAATTTTCAATATCGCTACCAATGCTACCACAGACAATATAATTTTACAAACAAATTAATTACTATTTAGAATATACACGAAGCTCAATCATTTAATAAGTTAATACAAAAGAATATAGTATTAAAAAGGATTTTCGAAGTAATGCTCATATTCAATGATGCACATAGATAATCAAAATCAGGGTGTAGTCCACAAATGAAACATTAGACAATGAAAAATAAACTAATCACTCCTTACTAAGAATGTTGCAAAGGCTCATTTTTTGCCTTTGTAACTCTCAGCTGCCATAGTTATGAGATAAGACAAGTGACCATGAAAATAATGCTAAATCTTATAAATTACAATGGTTGGAATAGGGTGAGAGCTATATTATTATCTAATGTCATATTAGCCGATTATTATTATTATTTTTTCATACAGAGAAGTGGTATGCACAAATACATCCAGAAAGTAATCACAATAATAAGATAAAGTTGAGATCAAATTTTGGAAGTCAATCTCTAAATATATAAACCAATTTCGAAAGTCAATCTCTAAATTAGATATCAATTTCAAAATCAATATCTAATTTAGAGACCGATTTAGGATCTTTAAATTTAGAAATTGAAATATTCAATCTTTAAAATAGTTGCCAATGAATATAGACTGAAAATTGATCTCTAAGTCAGTTTTATTTTTTTAAAATAAAATAAAATAAATTTTTAAAATAAAAAATATATAAAATTATAAACATAATTTTATAATTAACGCACTGGACATACAAGAGATAATGACATTAAGAACACTATCATCGAACACATCATATTAACAGGATAAATTATCCGGTTGCAAACTGTCAAAATCACTTTATCCAAAATTAAAACAAAAAAAATTATTTCTAAAAAAGGGAATTGAACAGGAACAGATTGTTTCTCATCAATAATGACAGACTACATCACAATTTCGAATGTATCGCATGTTTCACATTGAATAAAAAGTGCATTGAAATTGAACATATTCTGCATGAGGAATTTAGGGGCTGCTCCGCAATCCTCTATTGAGATGCTCCAAGGGCACCTCACCTAACTTGACTTTTAGGAAATCCAAATTTATCTGTTGAAAATATAAAGAGAAACTCGAGAATTAAAACCAATGATACTAATCTTACACTAAGCATATCTATATATGGACTGGCTAGGATCAAGCCGAAGACTGCAATGAGTACAGTCTTTATCGTCCCCAGAGAAGCAAAGCGTCATTTTCCAGCTAATTTCTGGAAGCAACAAACATAAGCTCTCAAAATAATAAAGTACAAAGCAAGTTGTTTTCAACATAATCAGTCAATTGATAGCGTGCATTTTCCAGAAGGGGCAATCCAGTAGAATATCCTTATTTAATTTTAATTCCAAACCCAAATGATTTATGAAATGAATTGGTCATGCAAATTCACAAGAATATACATGTCAGCTAGTTAATTCAAGGCCTTTGTAAAAAAAAATCATGACTAGCAGTTTTTATTCATTTTGCATTTGGCTTGCCTGATATTGCCTTGGCTGTTGAAAGGGGAAGAAGCAAACATTGCTTGAAAAGCACCAAATTTTTGCACATGGATTTCACCCAATTGGTCATACCCATTTGATCAAAGTATGTAAATTCTGTACAGGTTTTCAAGGTGCCACCAAAAAAAAAAAACTAAAGAACAAGGTTACATTCCAAGCGAGATCATGATCAGGGGGGATGTAGCTGAAAAAGTTGACAAGGACTAAGTATAACTCAAACAAAGAGTTAAAACAAAAAAAAAACCTTTCAGCGAGAAGATTTAATAAAGAATAAACAATCAAATTTGATAAACTTGGACTATTGGTTGGGCATAGATCACGTACAGAACAAGGACAAGAAATAAAACAAGAAACAAGATATCCCCATGAATGGTATGTACATGATAAAAACCATGTGTATATGAATAGCGCATCAAAAATGTTATGTATCACGTGATATGGACAAAAACAAATGGAGAGTTATGCAAATGCTACATATAAAAAATAATTCAAATAAGACCGGAATCAGGATTTGCTTGAGTAATCCAAGAAGAGTTGCGCTCGACATTCCTCATCAGCAATGGTAACACCTCAGTTTGGTCAGTTGATGTTACATTGCACCCTAACAATGCCATTCCTGAAGTATATACCATTTAGAAATGATCTTTTGTACAAGGAAAAATATACCAAAAACATATCAATTCATACTACAAACTTACCAAGTCCAGCTAAGCCACAACCAGCTCCAAGTTCAATGACACGTTTTCCTTTTAATTTTGATGGGCAAAACCTCCCTTTACGACAATTTTTTTCCTGATTCCAGGAAGTCACTGGATCAGTAAAGAACAAATTTATCTTGTAGTTTTTCTTCAAATGGATACTGTATCAAATCCGTGAGAGGCATTTATAGATGTACAAGAGATATCTAACATTTACAGCTATACAAACAACAAGATTATCCTGGACATGGTATTAAGTAAATTTGGATATTGGTACATTAGAAATTGCTTATACCTTGTTGTAATACCAAATATCTACAATTAAATAGATGTCAAAAGAATTTTAGGATTTAGCTGCTATTCTCCTAATATGAAATTACACTGTACAATTTGGATAGATCATCATACACTTATGAAAGTTGGCAGCGGTAGGAAACAGTAAAAAAAAATGCTAGCACTAAATACTAAGGATGAAAAATATATATGTTAACAATTAAAGAGATGAACATAACATAGAGCTAATATTAATTTACCAAAAATTTGACAAACACCATTGAAGCATCCCAAACTGTGGTACCCAAATGCTTTGAATTGGGATCCTGAGAACATAATAGATTATTATATTTCATTAGGTCAAAGAATGGAAGCAATATGTAATGTACAATTCTAGGTAAGTTGTGTATTAACGAACATAAGACAGAGTCATAGCTTCCAGGACATAAGTAAGCTAAGTTCTCATTTCTCAATATTTTTGAAAAGCAAGAATCACCTATAATGTAGTTTTATTCATTTGTTAATACCAAATGGACTAAACATAGCAAAGAAGAATGTGCCATGGTGCAAATTTAGATTGCAGATTTACATGCTTCTGCAAAAAAACAATCATCAGCAAGTTAAAATTATTCGATAAAATCCAACATTGTCAGTGCATCACATTCAGTACCTGAGATAAATGCAGACGATGACCTAAGACTTCAAGTGTGACAGCTGAAGTGCTGGGCGAATTCAACCTGGTGGCGAATAGATACAACTTAAATTACTGAAGAAAACAATGAAACAAGCACCAGGGGTTGAACCATAATACAAAGTTAACATGATGTTTATTTGCTTATAAACGGATAACAAAGAGCACTGATGCCACATTACTCTCCTCATACAGCAATGCGCCTCCTTTGTGGTGAGTGTTTCGGATTGACTTATAACTTTCTATTCCAACAATCAAATATTCTCCCACATGACCATAAGAATCAAATTTGAGACGGCGATCGAACATATAATGACAAGAAAAATACGTCTCTTCTACAAAGTCCTCGACCTAAAAAAATCATAAAATATCACTATTCTCTACGAACTTCAAGCTAACTTAAAGGGCAGAAACAAAACAGACATAGTTACGCCCAGAAACACACAAACGATCAGTTAAACATCGATTACTGGGGAGCCAGAAAGGCAACTAAAGAATATTAAGGTACAATTACAATTCAATCAACACTCCGATTAAAAATTCCGGCAATAAAGAAGTGAGATTACCGATCGTCTTCCATCGGAGTGAATCCGCCGCGAGCTCGAACACAAACGAGGCGAAACGAGCAGTTAACTAGGTTTTATTCGAACCGCCATGATTACTCCCGATATCTAACTTTGATGTATATAACCGGGCCGGTCCGGGCCCATAACAAAGTTTTTGGGGCCTAAAATTAATTATGATCCATTTATTTTTGACATTAAAAAATAGTTTTCAAAAAATTGTAGTATGTCCAAGCCTCTCATCTGCATGTCCTTACTTTTTGTCCTATCTTGTATGTATATACCCTTATGAAAAGACACTTGCCAGAGAAAAAAATAAAATAATAATAAGTGTTCTATTTTAAATGCTTCCCAAGGAATATAAATATTAATCTTACCAAATTAATGAAGTAGGTGAACTGCCAAAAGTTTGTAAACAGCACAGAAAGAGTTTATGCATGCTTATGCAGTGAATTGATAGCTCAACAACCATTGAACCCCTAAAGGCATCAAATCTTTTTTTTGAAGGAGAAATATTCAGATTATATTGCATATATATTAATAACAACAACAGCAATAATAAGCTGAAGAAAGGCATCAAATCTAGCTAAGGAGTATCAGTTGTTTATTAATTTTAAGCCTTGTACTTGTTTTCAAGGATAACATATAATAGGCTATCAACCTTTCAAAAATAGTTGGATCCTTACAAATCTTAAAAACACTCTGCGCTATAGATTTTGAGGTGTACCTTTTTGGTTAATTTTTCATCATGTTATATTTCAAATCAAAATTTATTGTTTAATATATACATATATATATATAATTTTTATGAAATTTACTGGGACTTGTTCTAGCTGGAAAACCCAATCAACATTATTGTCCATCCTGTTGGAACTCTAGTTAAAATTTAAAAACTCTCACTTAATTACTTACCAAGAAGATTCAGCTCCCAAATTCAATTAAAAAGTATAAAGAATT
The DNA here is from genome assembly GCA_037177395.1 of Alpinia galanga. Classification (NCBI taxonomy): domain Eukaryota; kingdom Viridiplantae; phylum Streptophyta; class Magnoliopsida; order Zingiberales; family Zingiberaceae; genus Alpinia; species Alpinia galanga. The sequence goes on along the minus strand of JBAMHZ010460907.1, from coordinate 15,333 downwards.
GAAGAACAAGACACGTTCCCCGTGCTGTATGCATCCAATTTATACACTTCCCAACATGCATCCATGTGCCATCTCATGCTTCTTTATAGTAAATCCTGCACGTATTATACAACTCCCAATGACTCAATGCATGCAATTCACTGTACTGAAAACACAGGCAGTACATCAGATTTAGACCTATGAATGATATATATATATAGCAAGCACAGGACTCACGCATACACATGCCAAACATCTTGTCAGAAATAAAAGGACCAACCCAACAAATTAAACACAACTCCACATTTCAAGGTCACCCCTGCACTGTCAAAGTCACATAATCTCACTCCCCAGATGCCAAACAGAAAAAGGAAATTGAGAAGGGGAAAAAAAAAAACAGGAATAATACAATCTCATCATCTTGTCATTATACAGTAGTTGTCAGCTTCCCTAGTTGTACATGTTCCTGAAACATGAGTCCAAATTATATGCATCATGAGGCTTCACCTCCTCAAAGTCAAAGTTGAATCCACCGTGCATCAGCTTCTCAGCAGCGGTGGCACTCCCCAAAAGCTGCCTGAAACTCTCATACAAGCCATAGCTGCTGCCATCAGATGAGCTGCAGCAGCTCTGCTGATCAAAGCTGATGAGGCTGCTCCCCATGGAGTCATTTTGGGGGCCTTGAGGAACGTAATTAGAATTGAAGTCCATGGCAGAACTGAAGAAACAATGAGAAGGCAGCACTGGCATCGCCTGATCCAGCTCTGTAATTGGTGCAGATGAGATACATGTAGCAGCAGGCAAAACATGCGTCTGCTGCTGCTTGATCTGGTGATGAAGCTGCTTATTGTTTCTGTGTGATGGTGGCAGGCCAAGTAGCTTCTTCTTCAGCTTAGTGTTCCAGTAGTTCTTGATGTCATTGTCCGTCCTTCCAGGGAGCTGAGAAGCAATGATGGACCATCTGCGTGACATTTGTTTCATCAAAATTGATTAAACATGTAACTGATCATACATTGAATCACACACATTTTTATGTATATTTCTTGCACCTGCTTCCAATGCTAGCAAAGAGGCTACAGATGATCCTGTCCTCGTCATCAGAGAAGTCCCCATGCTTTATGTTAGGCCTCAAATAGTTGAGCCATCTCAGCCTGCAGCTCTTCCCGCACCTCCTCAACCCTGTAAATTACAGATCAATCATCAAATTAACACAAATGACGACGAGAACAACAAGAAGATGATCATATAGTAAATAAATAATTACCAGCTTTTTGAGGGAGAGCAATCCAATTTCCTCCTGTGCCATGCTTCTCTATGTACTCTTTGAGCTGCTTGTCTTCCTCTGGAGACCAAGGGCCCTTCTTCACTTTGGCCTTGTCACAGCAAGGTGCCCTCCCCATGGTAAGGCTGCCTTCTCTCTCTCTCTTTCTCTCGCTTTGCCACTGGATTTGCTGAGAGGAAGAAGAGAATTATACTGTGGCACAGCATGGATAGATCCAACACTGAGATATGCTTGATATAGTGGGTGGACATGTTAGACAAGTCAAATTAAACCTGTCAAATTTCTTTCCATCAGTTATTTTATTCTATTTTTCAGAATTTCAGTTTCTCACTTTACATGTCGGGTATTCAAAAACTTGCCATGAGGATGTATAAAGAAATAAGTCAGTACTTGTACTTTTTAGAGGACCAATACAAGTCTGATAAAACTTAGTTTGATTTTGGCTTCCTCCTCCACTTATTTTCTGTTCCACCAAGAACAGTAAATGTACAGGTAATGGCAATGAATTCAGATTTTGATCTGGTAGTGTACTTCCACCATATATATATATATACACACGGCCGTCTACAGAGCTGATCATTGACTTGTATGTGACATTGTAGGTATAGTTGGAACCCTATTTACATCTGTAGGTAAAGGATGTGATAAAGGGACTATTGAAATGAAGTGATGCGTGCAAAAGTGAATAGTATCTAGATATATATGCTAGGAAAAATACCTAAGAAAATTCGTGTCTAGATAGGTGTAGCTACTTGGCTATAGTTTCAAAATCAAGGAAATCTATGTTTATATGGGTGTGGAAACTATTTCAACTCAATTTATAGGCACCAAGATTTTACTTTCAACTTTGCTAATATTTAATCCCAATATGAACAAAAAATATAACGGAGATTCTCCTTTCGTATATTGACACTTGTAATACTAATCTCAAATAATTACAGTTTTAATTAATAGGTGTTAGTTTAAAGTCTCATAGTTTGATTTTATTGAATATTGGCACAATATAATAATTTAATTGAGCTCGAGTAGCAAATAGGCATATACATGTAGATGCATTTATAAGCTTTGATAAAATAATAACACTACTCTCTCAGATTATTCATAAAAGAAACCATTTTACGAAGAAAAAATTTGTATAATTTTCATCAGTCTCATGCACGAAGATAATTAAAACTCTCATCTTTCAATTCTTCCCTCTATGCAGCGAAGAAAATATCTTAAATTTTTAAAAGATGCATGCGTCTTTATTTCTCTACGGGCGACATTAAACTTCTTATTATTTCCATTATATAATTGAGGGTAATTCAAGTTTCAGTTCTATTTTTCTTCAAAAGTAAACATATTAATTATGTTTTTGAATAAGTGTGAAAAAAAGTCAAAAATGACAATAAAAATAGGGAAAGCAATCGTTTCCAATAAGAAGGCATTTATTGGACAATATGGATGTCCAACCCTTTGATATTAACAATCAGTTCGAGTTTAAATTCATATATTTTTTCTGGATTATCGAAGTAAAGCAAATTAAACACGTTCATTAAACTAGCTTTCATGTGCCATAAACAATGATTAGTTTGATGGATTTCATCTTTCAAATTGTTAGGTGGTGACTAAATAGCATACTATGAGTTGACGTTTAGTTCTAGATTGGCATTTATAATTGCATTGAGTGCATTAAAACGAAGAGAGAGAGAAAAAGCTAGACATTAAACACTTAGGCTCTTAGTGTTCTTGATGCAAATTAGCATTGATCCATTCACCTAAAAATATTGACATTGCTCCACGTTTAAATATATTAAATAACGGTCAATATCATAATTATAGAAAGACGAGTTTAAACTTAATATTTCCCACCTAAACGACATCATAACAAGGAAATTGGCATCCATCTCTAATTACTGCCTTGACAAAAAGTGAGAAAGAGACTGCTTAATTACAACTCAAGTGAAATGAAATTCCAAAACTGCACATATATATATGTTTCTGATCTGTTGGACTTTTGATGAGTTTTTCACAGTAGGTTTAAAAAAAAAGACTGAATCGAACTGATTAAGATGTAACCCATGCAATTACATGAATCATTAATTATTTCTCAATGTAACAAGCTGCAAGATATAATCATTTACTGAAGAACATATTTAATTCAAAATCCTAACAGTTTCTTTGTAGAAAAGAAAGATGTGCAAGCCTTATACATATATCTATACTTATTCGTATTTTATATATTTCAATATCATGTAAATCATGGCAAAAGGACAAGAAGCTTTGTTTTGTCATGGATTCCTAACCGTGCCATTTAATAATCAATATAGATATATAAGACATAAGTCTACGTACTCTTGTTTTTTAAAGAAAGAAAAGAATCACATATCTATTAAATGCTTATTCCATGCATAAAATAATAAACGTGAGTTGGAATTCACATATTCTAGGCATGCATGTCCAATGAAAGGATTGTTATATCTCAATACTTACGGTACATATATAAATAATAAAGGTAGGCTTGCAATATCTCAAAATAGAGAGGTGACTAGTTACTTGCATATCTAGGGTAGGTTTAGGTTGATATGGAGAGGGACCCTCTCAGTTCATCATCACCTAATTAACAAAGTCTCTCGTGGAATCTTTAATGAATTAACAAAGGGACAAGGTGGCAATGGCATATGTCAATTGTTTACTAAAATATTTAAACCTTTTTATATTGGTTATGGGTTCGAGTATGGTCCGGCCTTATGAAAGATCCAATTCAATAGGTCTCCATGGTCGGATTAGGGTGACTATAGGTTGGATGAACTAGTATGATGCTCATTTTGAAGGCGAATGTGTTTAGATGACCCTTCTTTATGGATGGCATGGTGGATCAATTTTCACACTTTTTTTGTATTACTTGAGCCTACACTTGTTTACATATTTGCTACATATATAAACATATTTAGATATGGTATTCCAAAATGCATACCAATGAGAATTTATAATTTAAAGTTACAAGAACTAGTTGCTAGAAAGAATAGATCGTATCGTCGATCGATAGATGATTAATTTACCTAACCGTTTATAGACCTCCAATGATAAGGTTGGCAATGCCAACTTGTTCGATTACTTGGAAAGCAATCCTTCACAATGAATTCACTGAATGCCTTTGACAGAGGAAACTTCAGTCAGAGTGTCAATCGACTCCCAATAATACTCTAAGATCTAAGTGTCAATGACGATTGCAGTTGATTCCAGAAATTATTATTAATGCTAGCTAGCTCTCATGGAGGATTTTTAATCGTTGTACAATTATATATTTTTTTACTTGTGGTTTCCTTCGAGGGCTACAGAAGCCAGCTCACGAAGATTGTTCGTAATGTGGTAGTGCATGGCAGGTGAGAAAAAAAAAAGGTTTAATGTCCAACTAACTTGATAGCTCATGATCAGATGAGTTCAAACCCTGTAATTACAGGGATTGGAGGATAGTGTTAGGACGATTTACACATGCATAATATATAATTAATTGAGATCTTTGTTTATGATTAGATGATGAGAAGTATAATGATGATCATATTCTCATTGTAATTATTAATATACCAATATAATAGTTATGATTATGGTTGGCTTAAGGATTAAGGATCACTTTAGTTTGTATCGTCACATGTTCATACAACAGTATGTATTAGAACTACAAGATCGTCTTCATCTTTTGTTATTATGTTAATACATACGAACAAAACTTGTATAAAGACACTGATCCTACTTCATGCATGTGAAGGTTCTCTTTAAAATCATCAAATTAAAGTGTGAATAGTCCAAAAAATATCGTAATACACTCTTTCTAATTACTTATTGAATTATGATTTATTTAGCAAATCAAGTTCATGGTTATTTATCCTCCTATTTTATTATCCTGTCTAAATCATAAACTTATGTAAGGTCATTTTGTTTGCATGGCTAAAGACCCAAAAACTATTACTTTAAGTGCAAAATAACTAACTCGAATAAATCCATTTTGTGTGTAAATTATATCAGAATCAATTTGTAATTAAACTTTGTGCTTCAATTGCAAATGATTTCTGAATGAAGAATAATAAATAAATAATAATTATTATTATTATTTTCTGAATGTGAGTGCTTGTGAAATGGTCATATTAAGTGCAGAAGAACTTAAATATATAAGCCGATCTGAATGAAAATAGTGTTAGTTTGTAAATGGTTATTTGCGAATTAGACGTAATTATATTGTTTAGGCATTCACGTCCAGTAGAACACGTACGAGAGACTTCAAAGTAAAAAAATCTAAGGCACAAAGAAACTCAAACAAACTGATTTTAAAGAAGTTGATGCCCAATGACAGTTAGGCCGATGTGGTTGGCCTCACACCGGCTCGAGCTTGGGGTGCAAAAGAATTGTACTGCCAAAAGCCGATGACAATGTGATTCCCCCATCCGCCAAACTGTTAAATGTAGGCTTCTCTGCGCAGTGTTATTGGCCTTCCATTGGAGCATTCTTCATTTTCCGTCTCGTTTAATGGTTTTGTTCGTCTTGGTTATCAAAGCGTAATAGTTCTATTGTAGCCCAAAAATAAGAAATGGCTTTGCCATACAACAACAGGCCAGTTTTAAAGATGACACACCGATCGATTCCACTGTTGAAAATTAACAACGATGCGTCCCCTGATTCACCATACCCTGGTATCTACGACATTGCCGTCCTTTTGGGATATTTGTAAATTTCAATTGCCTGTCTAGTAGCAAAGCGGTGCATTTTCAAGCTGTGAAATTGTATTCTTTTATTGAGAAGGCCAACGTTAAGCAGAGGTCACATTGGCTTGGGCGATATTTTGTCGATGTAAATGCTAGGAAAGTAAACACATGAAATTGTAGGGTTCGGGAAACTTCAAGGTCATTGAGATACAGATAATGAGACAGCTATTGCTTGTGTTCTAATTTTGTATAGGGACAAAAGCTTGTCTCATATTAAATACAATGCACAACTTTTAGATTATTTTATTTAGATTCCAAAGAAAGCTTTGCGATACATATATGAAATTTCTATTAAATAGTGAAGGATTAAAAATAGCACGAACTTAATTTGGACTTTTCGGAAGAACGTTCAATTCTGGCTTTTGGAATCAGTGTCGAATTTGACTGTTACAAATAAAAGCCCAGATAAAAAATAAAAAGAAAAAAGAAAAGAAAAAGGAAAGCAAGCGTTGAAAAAGAAAAAAAATGTCTATTCCTTTTTCAAGTGGAGTTTTTGAACATGCACCAATGGGCAATAAGCTACTGCATTACTTTAGAGCGATAATGAACCAATAAACTGTAGTTTCCCTGGATTAATAGCATGTTTATCGTCAACAGATAGTATCAGATTCGAGTATAGGAAGCAAGGATAGGGACCCACAGGGGAGATTGGATCAGTTTCTTCATTGAATTGCAATTTCCAGGGAACAGATGGCCACGGTATGTTACGTTAATGTTTATTCCTGAATTGCCACCACTTTTTCTTCTTCTTTATATCCGAGGCAGGGAGATCTGGAGAGAGCCAAAGAGGAAATAAGAAATGAAATGTTTGTTTCCAGTTGTGGGTTAACTATGGAGATGCAGCTAACTTTTTAAATAGATAGATTATGTGAGTGAAAAGAGAAATATACTGCTGAGCACGAAACACTTACCGCCTTCGGGATATATCGAGTTGTAGTGCACCTCAGCCCAGAAGCTCAAGAAGATTACTGCATTGGATAATAACTCGTTAATTGCATTGCTTTAAACAAACAAAGCAGATATTTAATCTTTCGGGAAAAAAAAAAGTTATGAAAATCAGACAGGGCCAGCCGGTTCAACTCCAGACATATGTCATTGCCGGTTCTTCAATCAGATTGGACGTGTAAATGACCTAGGTAACAATTGTTTTCTCTCTAAACCGGTTATATAATAATCGGAATAGTTTTATAAACCATTTGAAAATCTCCAAATCACCCATCCTTGTTCTCTTCGTTTATTTCCGCCTTCCTAGTTCATTTCTCATTTAGAAATTAGGAAGGTTATATTTTGCTAGAGTTTTGTGTTTATTTTGCTAACTGGATTGGATTTTTGTGCTAATTATGCAATTGAGAAGGTTAATGAAAGCCAATCCAATTAGTTGTCTTGACAAGTTCCAAGTTCAATCTGCAATTTAACCAATCAATCATTCCATCAGTGTACCAATGACCTAGAGTTGATTTCTCATTCAGTTTTATAACTATGCAAAAATGAGAATAAATTTCCCTGGAGTCTTCCAATTGAAGACATATGCAGCATACCTCGCTTGGACTTCTGAGTGCTGGGAAGAATCTCAATGTAGCAAGTGTCCTTGAACGATGTTATCACAAAAATCTTGACCCCATACTGCTAAAGGAAACCATTAGAAAGTATTATTATAACAAGAGGGATCAAAATAGCAGATAGTCAACTCTCATCCAACTTATGCTAAGAAAAACAGACTTAACCAACTAAGCTATGTAGATCGAGACAAATCTTTGCATTACAGAGCTTTGGAGAGAGGCAGGAGGGTGACAACATTATTATCATACATAGAACAATTACTATAAAGGTTTTTCAGTTCAAAATACTGAAAGTTAAAACAAATTTGCCTATAGTGCTTCGTATAAACAAAGAAAAAGCACAAACCGATACAAAAATGTTGCAACAAATAGAACCTTTCCACCTTAATCATTCCATTGTTCCAAAAACCAAGAGAGATGCATTTGCATCTGTCACGGAGTGGTTTGTATTACACACTGCAAAATGTAACTAGAGGTTTATCCGAATAGTAATAGTCCCGCAGTTCATCAGTAAATCCATTAGACAAAAATATTCTGCTTGTACAACCTTAAAAACTCAGAGCTTGTGGATCCATAAGTGTTGTCATACTTAATTCAAAAAGAAAGCTATAAATTTCCAATCCCACTAATGAATAACGACCTAGCTACTTTTGTCAGGATGTCACTGAATCAAACTGATGCAAGGATGAAGAAAAATAGATAAAACAGGCCCAGAACTGATAGCTCGAGGGAAGAAAAGACAACATAAAAGAAAGTGAAAGAGTACCGAATCTGCAGCAGCCTGTAAAGTTACGTGATCACCCCACTCTCCGCTTCTGGTATGACAGTGAAATGAGAGAGAAAATTACTATAGTGAACTACTAATAATTACACTTAACATTTTGGATTGAAGAATAAGCCTAATGAAGGAGGAATACTTTGATAACTTCTTGAGATAGTCACCATACTCCATGGGGACATACCCTTCGTAGCACTCGGGATGAGATTTGAGCTGGCAAATGGTAAAGCATACAAACTGAATACCAGAACAGGATGTAGCAGATCAATGCAGCTAGGAATTATTATTAAAAAAAAAAAGAGTTAACCTGATTAATAACTTGCTGCCTCACAAATTCGTGGTGCTCTGCTGATCGATAGAATTGATCAGATAATGCTCGGAACTAGAGGATGTAGATTTGAACCATGTCAATTCAATTGAAAAGGAGGAAGTGATACCTTTTTACTAAATGCAATTGTCCTATATGGGTACAAGAAAATAAAGATATATGCTGAATGATAACCATTAATATTAAATAAATTGTCTTATTAAATAAATAAGGTATCTGGTTGAACTTTTGGACAAGAAACTAAACAAATTACAAAAACATCCATTCTATCCCTTATTCTCCTCTTAGCTCAATCCACAAAGTTTGGAGTGAACAATCAACTAGATCACTCTATAATTAGAATAGCATTGTAAAATATTTTTCCTTCATCCCCTAGAAATATCTTAATAGTCAAATTTTTCTTGAATAGCTTAGTTGATCAAAATGTACAACAATCTCCTAAACTCTTTCAAACTTGGATAGGTATATCATCTGAACTAAAACTTACTGATCTGTATTTTCTTTATAGATATACCAGAAACCATCCTGGTGAGTAAGAATATAACCTTGCATAATTAAAGAATTCTTTGTGATATCATAATATTGTCTCCCTTAAGTCAATTACTTAGACGAAGTTATTGTATTACATAGAAAAAGCATTGTCTATGTGCTATTCAACCAATTTTCAATGTTTAAGAAACAATGTCTATAGCACCATTGCTGGTTGAGGTGGATGAATTGGATAGATATAAGAAATAAATGTTATCATTTGTGAACTGAATTTGCCTATATAAGATAAAAATGCGCAGCTAAAAATGGTTAAAAGTTGTTTAAAAAAAATGCATAGATTTTGTACTTCGATGGACTGAGACAATCAAAGTTCACATAGAAGATTATTGTGTTTATCTATGATTATAATAATCAGCAGAACAAGTGACCAGCCATCCTAAAGTCTCCTTGTAATATAATTTAAGGGCCACATATGTAACTGTTCCTGTTGCTAAGTTGCCTACCAGATTAACCCGAAAAATGAAAAAGAATATACATAAAAAATGGTTCCAGTCAACTGCAATTACAATAAAACTATGAATGACTCAAGTACTGACCTGACAGTTTCCATCTCCTTGGACCTTCAGCTCAACCAAATCATACATGAGTAACCTGCAATTGGACAAAATATAACAGCCAAGGAATAAGAGAAAAAAAAAAGTTAGAATATGATGCTCCAGGAACTGTGCATGGAAATCAAGCAGTTAAATAAAGCTGATCTTCCCTGAAAATGGAATAGATTGTTGAAAGTTCTCCCCTTAGTTTTGAATACTACAAATAAATATCAAAGTGCTACTCCAGCAATAATTGCTAAAAAGTGAGTTTATTTATATACGAATACTTAAGATGCAAGCTCCTACCATGAAATGGTTCACTTGAGCACTCGGACATAATTTTTGATACATTATCATAAGGTATATTGACAGATATAGTTTGTCAGCTATTGTTAAGAGATATATCTAAGTATTGTTTCAAATGTGAAAACTCAGTACCTGTCTATAAGCCTTTGATGATCTGAAGTGGCTTCATCAACTGAAGGAATTTCGCCATTAATTCTAGGAACATGCTGAAAAAGCCAAGCTTCAATAAATACGAATGTTCATAAAAAGGAAAAAAGGAAATTGACAACTTAATGTCCACATAATAAGTGTTTGATTTCTTTGATAGAAAATAACCAACTCTTAACAAATAAAAAAAAATCAACAAAAAGGGGCAACCAGTAGTGGAAGCATAACACCAGCACAATCAATCAAAGAAATAGTACAGACCCAGGATTCAAATACCATAGTGACTAAAGACCTGTAACTAAATATTGAGCAAATGCTATCTAAAGAATTATCAATAGAAATATCATTTTGGGACTTTATTTTCACTGCAATTGGGTTTGAGCATCTAAATGTTAATCCATTCTAAAGTTTCTTTTTGTTATTTAATAGATTGCAAATTGAAATTTCATTTTTGCATTTGCATTTTTGAAATCACTCTGTTGAATTCAGGAAAGATGAAAATAAAGCAATCACAAGGTGCACACTAATGATAGTTATTCTAAGCTTAATACTTCTTTAAATTTACTCAATTATTAATTAGAGATAACAAGATGACTATTCAAATGATACAAACTATGTAACTTACAGGAATTGAGACCATTTGATTCAACCTTTTACCAACTTCACCATCAATTTCCAAATAATCATCAGTTAATTCTAATGTCCATTGCTCCTCTTCATAAGAATTTTTGCCAGGACTAGAACATGAGCTGGAGGCGTCAGTATCATCCCCCTCATCATGATTACCCTCAGTCCCTGATTAAGGATGAAAAATCATCATGGCAAGTTTGTATGATACATCACAACAGCTATAAAATCATCCTCTAACCTGAAAGGTAACTTCTTGTATAAGGACAAAACCAATCTTGTGTAAGAACTGATACTTGCAAGCATTCTTCTTCTTCATGCGTAGAGCCTGAAGCTTCAGCAACAGCTAGTTGAGAAAGTTCTTCTTGAAGAGCATGTGCAATAATCTCATCGTTCTCAATGGTTGTACATTCTGTACCAATGTTAGCATGTCCAACATAACTATTATCATAGAAGTCAGAATCCTGTTGGGTGTTGACTCCACAGTATGGAGAAACAGAAAACAGATCGCAATTAAGAAAGTCAAAACCCCAGCGATGAATTTCAGAATCTTGCTCGTACATAATCATCGGATATGAGTATTTACTATCTGTCAGTGGAAAATGTTCTGATATGACACCTAATAAAGTGGTGTCAATCTCTGGAAATTTCTACCCATAGTCTGAAACTGCCTCAGTTGAAAATGCATGAGAATACTGCTGTTAATATGCAAACATCTTACCAGTCAGATAGAAAGGAATCAGACTAAGTCATCAAATGAAATTAATTCATCTAAGAATAGAAAATTGTTTTTTTAATAAAAATACTAGAATAATGTGACATTTTACTCTCCAGTAGTATGAATTCATATAATTGGAAGAAAAAAAAATCTCCAGTTAGTCTTGAAGGTGCCACGCTGACCTGTTTTTTTCAAATAAAAGTTTGATATTTTATTTACCAGACTAAAGTGGTTTGGCAATTTTAATATTCTAGCAATATCAATTTTCAGAGCTGGAAAGGAAGTCTCCATTTAAACCCTAAAGGTGCCATGCTCACTTGACAATGAAACCAGACTTCGATTTTTTTTAATATTCTAACAGTATCAGTGCATTGAAATGGAAAAAAAAAAGGGTTCATTTCAGTGCAAACAAAAACAAAATTCAATAAAATGGCTTCGGTAGAAGCCTAGAAGGGGGAACATTTCAGCATGTCATACCAGTGCAAATAATCAGCGAAAAGTGTCCATTGGGATTTTTTTCATCCATAAATAACCATTGAGTTTGTCCAGCCTCATAGAAATCTTCCTAATCGAAACTGGTTGTTAACTTCGGAATAATTAATCAAGTTTTTTCCTTTAAAAATAATAATTGTACTCCAAAGTCCAAATCTATTACAACTTATCAAACAGATAGCTTTCACTGTGCCTATTGCCATTGCACAAGTCTAGTAGTTGAAAAATCACTGTTGCATATCGTCCACATTCATTGTTCCTAGGTCCATCTCATCGATACGACCAGAGAAAGTGGCTAAAGAGTATGAAGCAAGTACAAAAGCGCAACCAGGGTGCGCGGAAAGCATTCTAAACAGGAATGACTCTCCACCAAGTTCATCTTACATCAAAGTTTCATTCGATAGGACACGATAAAATCGAACAAAATTTCAAGTGAAGAATCACTAAATCTGACAAAATCATGTTGTCGTGCCAAATGTCGATCGATTGTGATAATACTGAAGAACAAAAAATTTGGTAAATATGCGATCTATTCTCGCAAGCATAAAGAGTGAAAAAAAAAATAGAAAAAGCGAAACACACGCGAAAATCTGATCCAGATGAATTCTCAATCAAAAAAAGAAGAAAGATACGGCATTAAGATCAATCGAAAAAGGAAAACCAACCGAAAGGTAGGCTGACAAATAAAATGCTTCAAACCCAAATCCCACAATCGATCATTTTATGTGAGATCGTGCAAAAATTCAATCAGATCGCCATCGTTCGCTACAACTTACATGGGATCGGAGCGAGCCGAGAACAGATCGAAGTGAGCGGCTCCGCGTCGCCACGAAGAAAAAAAGGAAGCGAGCTAGCAAATCGAGCAATTGATAGATAAGACGAAGCGGAGAGAGAGAGAGAGAGAGAGAGAGAGAGAGAGGGCGTGCGGGAGGGAAGCACGAATCTTGCGGACGTCACGGGCTAAATAAGCCCAATTGAAGCGGCGCGGCCGCAGGCTCCGTTTAAATCCGTCCTTTTATTTTTACGGAGGCGAATCGGTGGCCATCGATGCGACGACGTACCCCATCGTGACCGTCGTTTGGAATAAGAGTAGGACGGCGGGTGTCTGCCTGCTTAGGGAGGAGGAGAGCGCTGCTGCCGCGCTCTGTTTGCTTCTATCACGGGGGAATCTCCGCCTTACCTCCACCGTCTGACTGTTGTCAGCCACGGGCCCGCCGCCGCTGGCCGATTCCTGAGGCTAGGTGCCACCTTCCTATCGCCTGTCGACGGCCAGAGATTCGCTTGAGGACGAGCGGCCCCACCCTGATCGAGCCGGCTTTCAAGCAGCGTCTGCGTAAATTAAATTCTGATCGCAACGGACGAGTTTGGTCGGACCGGTTCAGACTCTAATCGGAGATGTCAACGTGACGTCACGTTGATTCCTTCGCTTGGAAATTCAGATGGGAAAATAGAATTAAAAAATATATTTAACTCAAATGTATAATGCAGTTTAAAGGTTTTATAGCTGACTCAATTTTAAAAGTATTTTTTCTTCTCTCCAAATAAATAAAATTTTAAAATAGTCCTACTTCCTACTTCCTACTTGGTCTAAATTTTGTCGAACAAAACAATTACATTTTCTTAATTACTCAGTCGCAATCAATGTTAACTTGCCGGATACTAAGAGAAAAAAAATGGTGCAAATTGGACAATAGATGTCATACTCTATATCGAACACGCACCGGCATAACAACCAATCATAATCAATCCTATACTGACACGAGGACGGTCCTGTTGCGATTCCCAGCCGCCGTGGCCTCCTAGGCTCCCCCGTCCCTTCCCGCCGGAGATCTCATCTCCTCCAGCGACCTCCCTTTCTATTCTGGCACCAGAAACGAGAACGCCATACCCAGCAGATTTTCGCCTGCGAGCAGGAACAGCGATTTCCTCACCCCGATCCCAGGCGGGTACCCCTCGTCAGTTGCACCAGGTACAGGAACCCGAACACCCCCGCCATCGCCCCCGGTTTTCGTGCCACCGCCGAGATACCGTGGCACGTCGACCTCAGCCTCGCCGGGGAGATTTCCGCCGGCACGATGAAGGTCGTTCTATTGAACCCAAAATTAGCGAAGGAGAAGGCGAATCGTACATGACGACGAAACCGACGTGGTTCCCGACTGTAGTACAGTGGTAGTAGGGTACCGCCAGGCCCAGGCGCCCAGCATGAAGGCGATCATCATGAATGTTGGTATTAGTGCAATCTACGCGTAAGCTGTCGACTCCACCTTGGTGGTTGCACCGTATACGTTAGGCAGTCAACATTTGGCAGCTAGTTGACTGAACATTACTTTAAGAAAATGAAAGAATTCCTATAATTTCTTCATCCAACGAAGGCACTGGGATCAAAGGTGAGAAGGAGCAAAAGAAGAATAAAAAAAAAGCATTGAAGGAGTCAGGAAAAATAAAGAAGAATAAAAAAAAAGCATTGAAGGAGACAGGAAAAATAAGAATGCATATGAGGATGTCAGAATTTAATTTGTGAACAAAGAATTATATTACTTTTCAGATAGTAAAATTATTTTCGAGGAACAAATCAAATATTATGCTTCATCTAATAACAATAAATTAGAAAAATCGACCAACAAATTTCACTGTAAATTTTTAATTTACAGTTTAATTTCAATTCACACAAAGGTTACCAAAATCCTATCAGAGCCAAGGATCGTAACCTAGTTATGTGATTTAGTCGATTTTAGCTTCTATTCATAATTTCTTCCCAAGGAAAAAGAAGATGAACAGTGTTAAAAAGTCACGGTTGAGAAATGTACAGTAAAAGTACTGTGTCCGTGCGAGAAAAAAAAGAAATAAAACTATGACGCCCGAGCACCATGTGCTCGGGCACGCGATTTCACCCCAAGCACACGGTGCTCAGCACCGCGCCGAGCACAAATCGCATCAGGGACACGATGCCGAGCACACTGTGTCAGGGACATGGTACTCGACACCTCATCGGGTATCGAGCACAAGGTGCTTGGTGCCACCGCAATAGCACGAGGCGCCTAAGCACGCGGTGCTCAAGCAAGCAGTGGCCGAGCACAGAGTGCTCGGCCCCGTGGTAGTAGCACTGCGCTAGAGTACACGATGCTCGGGCGACGCTGTGGTCGAGCACCGAGTGCTCAGCCCACGGTGGGCACACAATGCTTGAGCATCGCTGTGGTCAAGCATTGGGTGCTCGGCCCATGGCAGGCGCGCAGTGCTCGAGCACACTGTGCTCAGGTGACACTATGGTCGAGCACTGAGTGCTCGACACCGTGGCA
>JBAMHZ010460696.1:0-20463 GCA_037177395.1 Alpinia galanga | reverse complement strand
GGTCCCATCCTACGTGCCCTATCAGATCATAGTATCACGGAATATCCTTTTATACAAATTTAGAACCAAATCGTATTGACCTAATTCGGTACTTAACATGTGAATCGTCGTCGTTATCTAACATCATGAATAATTCATTAAGAGTTGGTACTTAGAGAGTACAATTTTTATGTTTTCATAGTTTTGGGAAAATTTATTTAATTTTACGATGCAAGTGCTTTTACCCGCTACTTGTTCGCCTAATCATCATCCAACCAAATTCTCTCTCACGCCCTAAACTCTTGACCAGAGTAGAGTTGGGTAGGCTGTGAAACTATAAGAAAGATGTTTTAAGAATATTAATGATTTATTAAAGTTTAGTAGTGAGAGAGTTTTATGTTTTTTAGCTTTAGAATTTTAAGAGTTTTATGTTTACTAATAATAAATTATCCAATTTTATGATTTACTAATAATAGAGGATCATTTAGCAGATTTATATAGTGCTATGAATCTAAATTTGTAAATATCTCAAAATAAATTCACATACACACGAAGAAGAACACTAATATAAAACGGATAAAACATTTACGGTGAGATAAAATGACATTTGCAACTTATCGTAGGACAAAAAGTAGGGATAACAATATTGTTTGGATGAGATTCATATGAGTTTGGGTGGCAATTTATTTTTTTTTATAAAAAAAGTACATGTCCTTTTTTTGAATTGGATGAGATACATGGGGAATGCGTTTAGTGAATGAAATCGACAACCTTTAACACACTGAGAATGTACGAGTTGAATTCAAATATGACAATTGAAAAGTTCATTTTCAACCAAAGAAACCTATAGAAATCCCAACAACAATCTTACTGCTCTTCGAAGCTTTCCCTTCCTGGCTGAAGATAGTCAATCAGTCTTTGGCTCCTGAGCTCCAACTTCCTGCAAGTAATGCTCCGCATCCAAAGCAGCCATGCAACCTGTTGAATTTTAAGAATAGCACTAGATCAACATCAGTGTGAAGTTGATTTAAAGGTGGGAAAGAGTTCCTCAAGGTTCCCACGAGAGCTTGAAAAGAAAAGAAAAAAAAAAGGCTATCATTAAAATCTACATTCTTCTCAAATTACTCTCTTAAGTATGTACAGAAAACTGTGTTGCCACCACTCTTCTTCCTTTTCTTCTTTTTCTTTCTTCCCATATTCCTCTTTCCCCTCTCACTCATCTTCGTCCTCCTCCATCTCACACTAACACATGGTGCACCAATTGACACTGTCACTGACACCATCTCGTTCCAACCAAGGTATGTTCACGACAATAGCTAGAGGTTTGCCTCTGATGCTAAACGATTGAAGGGATGCTACACGGAGTGGAAATCAATTCTTGCATGGAAAAAAAAACATTTTACTGCATTCAACTGCAACATTTGTTTACCAGAGTTGAGGTATATCTATAAATGTATTATAAGTGCTATGCTAGTTGCTTATCCAGGAATAAATCAAGTAGCATTGGCAAATTGGTTTAACCAAATACAATGGTAGTTTTCAATCTGCACAATTACATCTCAAATCTTGTCAAGATTTACTTTCTAAGATGTATAAAACCAGCATTTGATTTGCTTTTACCCTTTGGGAAAAGTTCTAAAAAAGATCTTTAGTTACTGATATTGGTCTAAAGAAAATGACACAGTCAGACCAACATGCCAACACATTTAATCATTCCAATTTGAAGTCTATGGGAGCTAATTGACCTCTAAACCACTAGGATATTTTGGAAATTCAAACTTTGGCCAAAGTGACCAAAGGATAAACCACCATATGAAATTAATGATAAACTTGTAAGAGAAGATAAAACAAAACAGTATATATATATATGAGTGATAATAAATACATATGAAGACAAAAAATGGTGTATGTTTAAAATTTAATCTGGCTGGCCAAAGACATATATCGAAAGAGAAACTTAAAATCCAAAAACAAGGCTAAAGCATCCATATCCTTTAATTGATGTAATAAAAAATAGATTGAATTAATTATTAGTAGCGATATAACTTTACATATTGATTAGTGAAAATAAAATTCATGCAGCCAACCTTGACTTGTTGGAACAAATATGGCTGCCTGATGATAATGCTTTAACTGACACTTTTTTTTCTTTTGCCAGCACCATCATCTGTGTGCTACTTGTGGGTGGGGATTGCTTGATGTAGAATTTCAATGGCTAATTTGTTTACTATGGATAGTAAAACTCAAGTTTCAGAGGAATGGCTGCAATTTGTTAACCAATTGATCCATAGAATAAGGTTAGTCTTACATAAATCATTAAGAAAGTACAACCATGAAACTTATATGATATAATAAGGATATTGCTACATAGTTAGGCTTCTCAATGTCAAACTCAGACCAACCTAAGAGAAAGCACAAGAAACACACAAAATATAAGAACATTATAAGGATTTAAAACTCATGTAACCACTACACAATCAAGTCATTCAACAGTTAATGATAATATGGATTCCACTAGAACATCACGGTAAGGGAACAATAAAAAGTTGTGACATGCATAAACACATTTCTTGTCCCTATCAACAAAGCAATCCAGAATCAATATCAAGCCAATGCACACTAGTGTTCCTTCGGCAGTTAGTTAAACTCTTCTTGTATTTGAATTAATATAATTGAAGTGTGAGACAAAAGCAAAGAATAGTTCACCTGTTCCAGCAGCTGTGATGGCCTGCCGGTACTTCTTATCCTGCACGTCCCCTGCGGCAAAGACACCCTTCACGCTGGTGTGACTCGTTCCCGGCTTTGTTACAATGTACCCATCGGATCCTAGCTCCAGCTGCCCCTCAAGGAACTTGGTGGCCGGCTCATGGCCTATCGCGAAAAACAGACCAGAGACCTTGAGGTCAGACACCTCGCCACTGACCACGTTCCTCACCTTCACGCCAGAGAGAGTTCCCTGCTGCTCCCCGTAGGCCTCCACTACCTCCGAGTTCCACAGCACCTGAATCTTTGGGTTTCCGAGCGCCCTCGCCTGCATGATCTTCGACGCCCTGAAAGCGTCCCGGCGGTGCACAATGTAGACTTTGGATCCGTACTTGGTCAGGAAGTTGGCTTCCTCCATAGCTGAGTCTCCGCCGCCGATCACTGCGATGGGGTGATTCCGAAAGAGAGGTGCCGCCCCGTCGCAGACCGCGCAGGCAGATATTCCCCTATTCCAGAACTCCTCTGCCCCAGTAAAGTGAAGCCGACGTGCGACTGCGCCAGTGGCGACGATAACAGCGTCCGCCTCGACGGCGGTGGAGGAGGAGAAAACACGAAAGGGGCGGACGCTCAAGTCGACTTTGGTCACGGTCTCCGTGAGGATCTCAGTCCCAAAGCGGAGAGACTGCGCACGGCATCGGTCCATGAGCTCGTACCCCATGATCCCCTGAGGAAACCCTGGAAAGTTCTCGACGTCGGTGGTGGTGGTAAGCTGGCCGCCGGCGGCGATGTCGTTGGCCATCCATCCCTCGAAGAGAACAGGCTTGAGCTCCGCCCGGGAAGCGTAAATCGCCGCCGTGTGGGCTGCGGGGCCGCTCCCGATGATGCAGAGCCGGGTGCGAAGCGTCCTGACGGAACCGTCAGCCATGGCGGTGGAGGATGAGAAGCGCCCGTTCTGAGAAGAAGGGGAGGCAGCTGCTGCAGTGGTACTGGATGCGCCGGCAGAGGCGCCGGCAAAGGCAGTGGCTTTCTTGAGGAAGGCAGAGAGCTTGGCGCGGAGGCTCATGGGATTCAGAAAACCCTTCGCTTTGCATCTGAAACTCTTCTTGCTCTGCTTCTGTGGGTGGTAATGCTCTCTTCGGTGGTTCAATTGGGCCGGGCCTTCTAATTGGGCTTTTCTCCATTCATCCATCAAGTTTATACCTCAAAAACTTTGTGGTATAATTCTTTGGAGTTCTTAAATTATTTTTTTAAAAAAATCATGAAAAAAGGGAGAATTTGAGGCAAAAGGAAATTTGTCGATCTTGTTGATCATTAAGAGTTATGTGCAATGCTCGCTAAATTGAGAATGAATCATTTGATTGTGTAGTTTTAAGTATGCTTTACATGGCATCTAAAGAATAAGGATTGGGTAGAGTAAGAGTTGGTTTAGGATCTTATGTTATTTTTATTTTGATGAACTAAAATTGTTTATTTTGTTGAAACTATAGTATGTGATAATTAGTTCGTTTTATTATATAATTTTATGTATATATATAAAGAATCAAATATTGACATGGCGTAAATGCTACTTAAACATCAATACAATCAACAACTCATCACATATATTATCTTAAGGTAAGTATTAGTAGTTTAGAGGAAGAGGATATGAAGATGAGCATTTAGAAGTTATGAGAGGTTTTTTTTTTTTTGACAATTTCAAATTGTGAGAGGGGTTTAAAGGAAAAATTGAATGTGTTGATATCCAACCCAAGTTAGAATTTTGAGAAAAGAAAAAGTGTATAAATTGACCACTTTGTTAAGGAAGAAGTTGGATGCGTAGTTGAAGTTATTCTTGGTTTGCATATTAGATTGCTTCAAGGTGAGGAAGTCTCAAGAATGGGAGAGCTTCAAACTCAGAATTGCATTGCTTTTTAAGCCCTTGCACCATGAGAGAGCATCAAAATACATGCTTAGAGCATACTCAATTAAAATATAAAAGAAATAATAAAAAAAATATTTTTATACGTTGATGTTTCACGTTCAACTTAACCAGCTACTTCAAGAGGTTGTAACTAAATATTATAATTAAAAATGTTATGGTACAAGGATGAATCAAGCCTATATGGATTTAACAGAAGAGGTCAAATCAAAGTTTAATTAAGTTGTATAGACAAACAAAGGAGTCTCATAAATAATGCACTGACAACAAAGCTTAAGATGCTTTCATGGAGATCGACTAGAATTTTTTTTTTTATGAATATTATAAAAATTTAACAACAATAACAGTTCTTTAAGATGTGAATGAATTTTATGGTAATCTCATAATTCATAATGATTTACTGTTGTATATCATATACTACTCTCATTATCTACAGATTTTCATCATTCTATGTTTTTTTTTGTGACGCTGTATCTGCTAAATGCGTATACTAGTATTTCAAATCTAGAAATAATTTTAGACATTTCAATAATTTCAAGATTATAAATTATCTTGAGAGGGCAAGATGAAATGTTTAATCTAGAAATCACGAGAATAAAGAACAAATAAGAAGTTCCGATTATGATTTCACAAATTTCAAGAAACCATTTCGAAGAAATCATCAACTATCTTTCCAAACAAATAAGAAATGAACATCGGGAATACCTTGGCTTCAAATGGGCACTAGAGGAAGAACTGAGCGAATGAATTCAACTGGGCAGCGCAAGATATGCATGCATGCAGTGATGTGAATAGCTGGTTGTTTTGTTTTTTTTTCGAACAGATTGTTGCAATTGGAGTCTCTGCAGCAGAAGAAAAAAAAGCAGGAAAATCACCTTGAAACACTTCGAGAGAACAGAGAACTATAGAAGTTTCTTGCTCATGAATACAAGTTTGGGCATTTTTGTTTGCTTTGTTGCTGAGCATAGAAGATGTACGTTATGCCTTACCCAAGCTTTCGAACCGGTCGTGTAATTGCCACCTAAACAAAAGGGTAAATTTAGCTAGTTTCCATCGCTTCTGGTCCTTCTATGGCTCCATCTTCGATGTTGTTCAACCCACATCTGGGACAAGTGCATTTCCTTGCCAAGTCTTCCCCGAGAGAAGCAACTACCTTTTCTAGTTCAGGCGTCCGCTTGTTCCTAGTTAATACCACAGTTGTGAAAAAAAAAGAAGAAAATGTTGGCATTCTGCCTTTTTTGAAATTATTATTGCATTTTTAAAATATTATTCATATTATTTCTCAAATATGTGAGAAAGGATATTCTGCTAGTTCCTGCAACTGTTTTGTTTCTTCCATGATAGCCGTCATGAGAAACCATCTTCTTTCAGCATGGGCAAGCTCTTCACAAGCCTGCACGAATGTAGATACCAGTAAATGGTATATATATATATATATATATATATCTGTATAGAACATACTTGGAGGCAGACAATTGATATAGAAGACTACAATCTTACTAAAAACGAATTTGTCAAAAGTCATTACAGCAGAGCTCATGCGTGGAGATAGAAAATGAATCAAGTTTCACTTAATATCTAAAACCAGAAACAGAATAACTTATAAAACATTATGCAGTTGCATAATTACTTTGTGACTCGAGAAACGAGCTTACAACACATTGTCAAATAATATGCTAAAAGCAATGCGCCGCAGAAGCTACTATGGTACTATTTTATAAATCTTGATCCCAGTAATGAATTCCTAACTTCATGGTCAATCTCTTTTTTACTTTGAAAAGATAAGTAATTTAGCTAAAATGCAATACAAAGTTTACATTAAAAATATTTATATGCTATATCCAGCAGCAAAGGTGGCAAAAATATTGTAATACATGGCCATATTACTCGAAGTGGAGTTCCCACATTTAACGCAATGCTTGAATCCAAGGTTAGACTCTGCATTTTTAATATTTTCTTAATACATGTAATAAAGAAGACCTTGTCCAACCCAGAGTGTTGGTTTTAAAGTGTGGGTGTCCAACATAAGTATAGGAGGAATAGATGAAAAGTCCAAATATAAAAGGTATATAGATCATAATTCTGATCTGCTTCCTACCCCAACAATCAATTAAATCAGTATATACAAATATGCTGGATGGAATGCCAAGCCAAACGCACACAGCATCAACTAAAACAATGAAATCATGGTACCATGCTGGTACAATCACAAAAGCAGTAGAAAAATTCATTCTTTGATTTTTGGCACGTAATGTATAGATCACCATGCAACAAATTCAATTTCTACAACGTCTATACTCACATAGGTGATGTTTGTTGCTGTTGACATAACTACAAAATAGTGTACCACTAGAAACAGTATATTGACCAGGAAAATTATAGTCGATTATTTAGCAATAGGGGGTGAATAAACTGAAGGTGCATCTATTTCCCTTGCATTTAGAGGAAGATCAAATTACATGGAAACATTCAGGTTATCTGAATGTAGAGCATCCACTGCATTGAGATATAATCTACAAAGGGCACTCAGATTCGCAGAGCACAATTGTCAAAGATATTTTAGACAAATGGAAAGAAGAAAAATATTGAAAATTTATATAGCACTAAGGAACCAATTCTGCTCAAATTTCTTCATAAAATTAAATATCTGCAACACCGTGTTGAGATGAAGCAATATTAAGAACATGAAAAGATACTGACTTATCCATATGACAATTGAACATTTCTAAATGTCAGTGCAGATTATTTAAATGGGGACATCAAGCTGATGGGAGAATTAAAGTGTGATATACCTTAAAGTGCAAGAAATTACACCAGGTAAAAATGGTTAGGAAAAAAGAAACAGGTTAAATCTAAATGCAGATTAAAAGACATAAAACAAACAACTTTAAATTCTATATTTCTGAAAGATGGGAATTGAATGACATGCAAAAAAACAAAAAGAAATTGAAACCAACCTTGGTATGATCGTGTTGTTCCTTCTGATATTCTGCTTCCAACTTTTGTAACTGACGTTTGAGATGAGCAATATTATCTCCAATACCTTTTAGTTTCAGCATATCTTGCTTGTCAGATTCTTCAGATTTAGAAACTATTTTGTCTGTATGAAGACGTACAAGATTTAGATTAAAGAGCAACTTAGCAAAAGTCAACTGTATATGATCATTACAAACCTCTATTAGTCAAAAAGAAATCTGCATCGCTATAGAAAAATGCAAATTCATTTCCTTGCAACTTAGAGTCATTACCGTACATAAGGAATGAAAAGAATTTTTCGGTAAACTCTCTATATATTACACTTATATACCCTGGCAAATAATCAACATCTGACAACGCTAGAAGGAGAGAGTGATAAAAGAGCAATCAAATTCCAGCCCTTGAAAGTTAAGAAAAGAGGTTTATCAACATGGCTGAAGGATGCCAGGATCCTAAATCACTTATTTCATTGGGAGTTAAGCTATAGAGTTCTACTGTAAAGCTGAGTAATTTAGGATAGCTAGCAAATCATTAGAGAATTCACTAGGCTAGATTCTTTTTTCTAGTGAGTGCCCAATTCTGAAAGATGATTTCTTTCAATAAATCATGTTAGTAAAAATTTGGAGCAAGTTGCAAAGCATAAATTAATTCATTGGAAGATTATGCATGATAAACAAAGTATAAATCCACTAATATATTCAAGAAATGATAGTTTAATGAAACCTGTCTAGCATAGAGCTCAATGTAACTGGGACAAAATACTTGCTGATGATCATAGTTTAAAGAAACCTCATTTTCTAATCATTATTGGGGTCCTAAATGTAGCGCAAAGTTCA
This sequence comes from Alpinia galanga, assembly GCA_037177395.1. NCBI lineage: Eukaryota > Viridiplantae > Streptophyta > Magnoliopsida > Zingiberales > Zingiberaceae > Alpinia > Alpinia galanga. Next base: position 12,051 of record JBAMHZ010460696.1, on the reverse strand, counting down.
ACCAGTGTCATAGTCCCATTAGTTCCACTATTCATTTCACTAAGTATTTATTTTTAATTCTTCTCATGATGCAAAGATGATGAGCTAATGATTAAGGAAACAAATAAAATAGATAGCTAACTTAGTCATACACATTTGAAATTTTTGAAGAACTGCGAAAAAGAAAATAATTACATCTACCACGAAACTAATGATTCATTTTCACAGAGAAGAATGAGCAGATCTTTAATAAATTAAAACATGAGTTGATAGCAACCGCATGTAAATTTTTTATTTGTCAATATTGTAGACATTAATTGACATAAGAGGTACAAAACGTTGCTATAGAAGCTCAAACTTAGACTCCTTACAAAAACAATGAATACCATAACAGGATTCACCAATAAATCATGGAATATACTTGTTATGACTTAAATCACAATGATAGAAAATCCATGAGTATGGTAAACCAAAGCCACTTGCCATTTTCTTTTGAATATGGTCCATGATGCTCATCCAGAAAAGCATTCGCAATCATCTCTTGCAAATGCCTGAACAAGTTCCATTATATGAACTAGAATTATTAAAATGGATAAATCAGTATCAAAAGAGGGGGTCTTGAAATGACTATACTACAACATCACAGAGAGCACTGAGAAAGAGAAACACTGTGCATTTTAAGCATTGTTACAATTATCAGCTTTCAGCAAGAAATATTAACAATTCCAACCCACTTGTTCAAATACCACGTGAGTTATCTCGTATTAATCCAGATCGACCAATTTGCAGCAAGGCCATTTGTTGACCACGATGATTTTGACTGCTAAATAATGTCAGATAAGCAGGGGTAAGAAAATCTTTCAAAGGATTTTAGAAATCTGTGTATGGTGTAAAATCTCTCCGCTCCATCCACCTATGCCTAAAGAAATTGGAGCCGAAAAATCACATACAAGTATCGATTTTTAAAAAAGGTAACAAGATTTAACAAACCTTATCTTCTTGTTCAGCTCGCACATTGCCTTAATGAACTCGTCCCTGTCTCAGAAAAAAGAGTGATTCAGTTTCCCTTCACATTTCCCTTGGTATATAAAACACACACAAAATGACATGAAGATAGTATTACCGGTCAGCCCCCTCTTCGCTCTATGTTACACGCCCAGTAGAATGATAAGAATAAATAACTACGTTAAGGTTTGAATAAACCAACTAAAGTTCGTGAGAGAATGAGTCTGGCTCCGACCTTGAGTGCATCCACATTGGAACGTAACTTCAATATCTCCTCCTGCAGCAAACCGATCCTAGCCTGCCAAAAAGGCGTCCTTAGATCTTGCTATAAAAGATCAACGCACGACCTCGAAGATTAAAAGAGGCACCTCCTGCGCTTGGATCGAGGCATCAATCATGGAAATTTGGAATTGCACCCCCCTGAGCTCCTGCTCAGCCATCTCCTTCGACTCCTTGGATCCCTCGAGATCAGCGTTCGCGTCAGTCAGTTCTCCCTGCAGGTCTGCAAATCGCTTCCTCAGATCCGACACTCTGTGCTCTGAGATGCGAAGACACGGATTAAGCGAGAGAATCGGTGAGGCAGGATAACGGGGAGAGAGAGAGAGAGACCGTCTTGGGATTTCTCGGAGGCGAAGTTACGGATGAGAGCGAGAAGTTGCTTCTGCGACTCACCCCCGGCCATGGCTCAGCTCCAGGCGGAGTGAAGTTCGATCGGAGATTTAGGTACCGGCGGCTTCTTCCCGCCCTTAATCCGCTGGGAAGAACGGACCGGCTATGGCACGGACACTGCCGTGCACGAAACCGAACCGCATCGAGTCATTGGTTCAAGTGACGATTTATATCAAGCCATGCAGACGGACAAAAAATCCTCACACTTTCATATTAGTTAATAAATTGAATACTCCTTTATTAATTTTATTTTATACTTTTGTTTTTTCGGTTGAGACTTTCATCTTTTCAATTTTAATTTTAATACGTTTTGTGCGATGATTTACAGGCAAATTGCAATCAGAATTCTATCACAATTTGATCGGATCATAGTCAAATTTCAATTGTAATTTGCTTAAAATCCAATTGAATCATGATTGCTAGTGTCATGGTCGAGATTCGACCAATTATAAGCACGGTTGCCAATGCCACAGTAGAAATCCAGTTGATTGCAACTGCCAACGATCACAGCGCTGGTGACTACGATTCAAGAGGATTCTAATTGCAATTTGACCGAATATCAACTCCAATCGGACGACACTGATTCCCTTAGGATTCCGAAATTTAACTATAGCATGAATGATGATTCAACGATAAAGAAATTCGACAATCGACAACGGTAATACGCACAGTCACTATCATCGTTGCCGATTACTTAAGAGATTTAGAAATCCAATTCATCTCTTAATTAAATAACAACCGTAACTATGAGAACAAAGAAACTAAAAATAAGCCCCTAGGGCTCGCTCGGTTGATAAGTGCACGAGAGCAATTCTTAAGTGGGCAGGGATTAATTCCCGGAGAGGTCATAACTCTAGACCATCGATTGACCTCCTCGTTTGCACTTGTCATATCTGAGTTCTTGATTTACCCCATTCTTAATAGGGACGACTGAAAGGGATCATTAATGTGACGATTTCATAATTTTTTTTTACACAAAAAAAAAACTAAAAATATCTCAGTATTCTTGTTCATATCCAACAAGATATTGATCTAAAGTAGCTTCATAGCGATGTGTTACCCTTGAATGATTTCATCTCCGAGAATAAAGCAGCTTTATTCTTAGCTCCGTTGCCAACTTTTGTAAGAGAGCATTACAAATTCTCACAAAAGCAAAAGTGAAGTGAGACAATAACTTAGTGGCTAAGGTGTATGCTAGAGAAAAGTTAATTAAGTTTTAGATTAATATGCACATGTAAACATACAATAATTAGAAACATAAGAAGCGAACTTAACTAGTCATTATGTGACAAGTAATCATGGTTTAGCATTCATCTTAAGCGAAGACTAAAGTGTTAAGCAAAGGGAGAAAAAGATCGGACCACCACCGGTCATTGTAAGGCTGCATACCGCGGGACTGCTCCGAAGCGTACGCCCAGTCCGACCAGTAACTAGCGTAGCACTTGCCTAGGTATGCGTCTCCGCCGTCGGCGGCGCCGCAGGCGTCCTTGAGCTCAGCCAGGGCCGCTGCCACGCAATCGCCGCACTGCTTCCCGCTCTGGTCCCCCACGCACTGGGCCAGCGCCCGCACGCGCCCCGCGGCGCAGAACCTGTAGCTCCCCCCGCCGGACGAGAGGTCGTCGAAGGCGGCGTTGCGCATGCCGAGGAGGGAGGCGGAGCTGGCGTCGATGGTCGGTGCCCCGCACTTCCGGTACAGAAGGTTGGTCTCGAGCTTTCCGAGGAAGGAATCGTCGGCGTAGCGGACGAGGCAACCCTTCAGCTGAACGGCGGCTCCTGTGGCGGCGGGGCAGACGGAGGAGAGCTGATCGATTGCAGAGCGGACGCAAGAGGCGCAGTCGGAGACGGCGAGGTCGGTGCGGCACTGGAAAAGGCCGTAGGCGGGGTTGGCGGCGGAAGCGGCGGTGCAGGTGAAGGATTCGTAGGAGGAGATGGCGGCGGCGTTGGCGAGTGAGGCGAAGAGGGATTCGACGTTGGAGTTGTAGGGAGACTCGACTATGCGCTTTGACTCCGAGCAGCCAACGTAGATGAAGGCGGTGTAATCGTTGAAAGAAGCGGTCGTCGTCGAAGATAAAACGTAGAGAAAGAAGAAGACGAAGAAACAGAATTGATGCATTTTTACCAGAAGGAGAAGGCGCAGAGTCTAAGAATGCGTATGGGAATTTAATCAAATATATTCTGAAAAAGGATTACTCTTTTCAGAACAAAAGTAAAAGAAATGAGAATATGAAAAGAAAAAAAAACCATCAGGGTAGAACACTCGAGAATCTACCAGGTCCACCACCATGGCGATGAGTTTCTAAAATAAAAGCATTCAATCATGATCTCCATAATCTCTGCTTAGATGCAACTATTCACCAAAAGTATTTTAACTAAAGTTCTTCGCCTGAAGTATCTCCATCGACTTAACTCTTTAGATGATAATGTTTTCAGGATTTGTCTTACCACAAACTTGGATGATTTTGTTAAAATCACAATCGAGTAATTAGTAGTCTCGTTACATTTTGGTATTAAATTTTTTTATCAAGGTCAATCATAATTTGATGTAGTATCGTCAAAGCCAACGTAAAACTGACGCCAAATATAATACTTCTGAAGCACCAAAGTTCGAAGAAACACCAAATCCAAAGAGCATGGGAATTTATTCATGGATTCCCTTGTCGCCTTCCCCCAAGCATCAGAAGTATCGCCATGTCGAGGCGGCCAAAATCAATGCATTCCCTTTAAACGAAGCAATCAAGGAGAGAAAACGGACTTGAGGGAGTACTCGATCGATATTGCAGAATAACAGTATCTCCCCGGTGAGAAATTAATGGATCAACGCCGCCATAGGAGAGACGGCAATAGGTGCCTTGAAAGCCTCCTTGATCAGGATGTGCCGTCGGCAGTCGGCGGCCTCGGGAACGCGCCACCCCAGCCGGCGGGGGGCTTCCGCGGCCAGGGACTCGAGTTCCAGGACCTGTCTTACAGTGTGATGAAGAAGCAGAAGAAGGACGGGGCGTGGATCAATAAGGAGACCTACCTGCTCAACAACATCTCCGGGCAAGCCCTCCGCGGCCAGATCACGGCCATCGTAGGTCCCAGCGGCGCCGGTAAGTCCACGTTCCTCGATGCGTTGGCCGGTAGGATCGCGCAGGGCAGCCTCGAAGGCTCCGTTAGCGTCGACGGAAAGCCGGTGAGTGAGTGAGCCTCATCGCCTCTTCTGAATCCAAAACAATTGATATAATAAAGATTGATTTGATCAGGTGACGACCAGCTACATCAAGAAGGTTTCATCCTACGTGATGCAAGATGACCAGCTCTTCCCCATGCTGACGGTGATGGAGACGTTCATGTTCGCCGCCGAGGTCAGGCTTTCTCCTTCCATTTCGAAGTTCGAGAAGAGAAGAAGAGTCTCGGAGCTTCTTCACCAGCTTGGTCTTCAGGTAATCAATGGCACTGGGTTGCGTATTCCTAATTTGGAATTAACAAGGTCATAGATGGATCAAATTATGCCTTGTATGCATATAGACGACCGCGCATACTTACATAGGCGACGAAGGGCGGCGCGGCGTTTCGGGCGGCGAGCGGCGGAGGGTGTCGATCGGGATCGACATCATTCACAAGCCGTCTCTGTTATTCCTGGATGAGCCCACCTCGGGTCTCGACTCCTCCAGCGCTTACAGCGTCGTGGAGAAGGTGAAGGAAATCGCAAAAGAAGGCAGCATAGTTCTAATGACCATTCATCAGCCTTCTTTCCGAATCCAACTACTTCTCGATCGAGTCGTCGTCCTTGCAAGGTCATTTAATTGGAATCACCAAGTGTCGAATAGAGTTTATGGAGCATTACTGACGATCGAGTGTTTTAATTTGATTCAGGGGGAGATTGATCTATCTTGGAAGCCCTACGGCTCTGCCAGCGCACCTCGCCGGATTCGGCCGCGAAGTTCCCGAGGGCGAGAACGTGATCGAGTACTTGCTTGACGTGATCAAGGAGTACGATGAGTCCAATCTCGGACTTGATCCTTTGGTTCTGTACCAGTGCAATGGGCTCAAGCCCAACCTGGCAGCGCGCACTCCGATTCGTAGGACGCCGCGGACGCCGTTCCAACAGTCGAGCCGCCGAACGCCTCACCATATCGCCCTGCGCAGCGACCAGTTCTCGACCACCGCCGGCGCCACACCGCGCGGGAACACGAACCAGTCCTACTCGTCCTACGACTACGACGACGAAGATGACTTCGATAACTCACGGGAGCGGAAGAAGGTGGCGGCGACCCCGCTTCCCAGCGGCGTGTACAACCCACGGTTGGCCTCGCAGTTCTACAAGGATTTCTCGGTGTGGCTCTACCACGGCATCACCAACACGCCTCGCCGGCTTCCCAACTGGACTCCGGCACTGACTCCCGGCCGCACCCCCGCCAAGACACCCTTCGCCGGCCAGTCCCGCTACCCCGGCCATCCCAGAACGCCCCACGTCCCCTCGCCCCTGCCTCCCCCAAAGACACCTGTTTTCGTCGCCCCGCCTCCGCCGGCGTACGAGTACGAGGTGGAGGAGGTTCTCGACGCCGACAACGGTTCCAAATTCACTAACCCGTGGTTCCGGGAGGTGTTGGTGCTGTCTCATCGCACAGCGCTCAACGTGGTGCGCACGCCGGAACTGTTCCTGTCGCGCGAGATCGTGCTGACGGTGATGGCCGTGATTCTCTCCACTCTGTTCCATCGGCTCAATGGCCACGACTTCACAACCATCAACCGGCTTCTCAACTTCTACATCTTTGCCGTCTGCCTCGTCTTCTTCTCCTCCAACGACGCTGTGCCGACGTTCATCCAGGAGCGGTTCATCTTCATCCGCGAGACGTCTCACAACGCCTACCGCGCGTCGTCCTACGTGGTATCGACGCTGCTGGTATACCTGCCCTTCTTCGCAGTGCAGGGCTTCACCTTCGCCATCATCACACGCCTGATGCTGAAGCTAAACAGCAGCGTGCTCTACTTTTGGATCATCCTCTACGCGTCGCTCATCACCACCAACGCCTACGTGATGCTGGTGAGCGCGCTGGTGCCCAGTTACATCACCGGCTACGCTGTGGTCATCGCCACTACAGCGCTCTTCTTCCTCACCTGTGGGTTTTTCCTAAAGCGGACGCAGATCCCGGTGTACTGGCGGTGGCTCCACTACATCTCGGCGATCAAGTACCCGTTTGAGGCGCTGCTGACGAACGAGTTCAAGAACGGGCTGTGCTACACCGGCGACTTCGCCGAGCTATCCACCGGGCCGCTAGGCGATGTCAAGTACAGCGAGCGGCACAAGAGGGAGGGCATCGTGCCGGCGGTGTGTCCCCTGATCGGGGAGGATGTCCTGAAGACGATGGACATAACGATGGAAAGCGTGTGGGGCGACGTCGCCATACTGCTCGCTTGGGGCGTGCTCTACAGGCTCTGCTTCTACGTGGTGCTCCGATTCTACTCCAAGAACGAGAGGAAGTAGTGATCGACATGGCCAAGGATTGGTGCTAATAAATCCATGTGTAAACAGTAACATCGATTATTCCGTGAATTAAATTGTATCCTTTCACGCTTTAATCCACTTAACTATTTCTCACATTCTTTCGTGCACAAGTCGATTCGTCGGTCCTCAGCGTCACCGTCAATTGATAAATCACAAAAAAATACTTTATATCTATGGATTAACACAGCAGAAAAACAATCATCCAAAAAAACTTACAGCCTGCAAATCTGCTGCTAGTGGGGACAGCTATTTCTCACATTCAAACATTTTACAGCGGAATTAAATTGTAATCTTGATCATCAATTAATTAATTTTTCTAAAGTAATTAAGTTGAGTAACCACGGAAGGCGGTGCATATCTCATTCCAGAACCTTCGATTGACCACCGGCCGGCGCCGCCACCCACCGACCTCATCGCCACGTCGGCAAATCTAATCTACCCCGCAACGGCTAGTTTTCCCACCGTCCTGATCTTGCCACGTGCGACGGCCGACCACTGGTCACGCGGTTTTAAGGCGGGAAAACCGAAACTTTAATTCGATTCACTTCCCTCTTCCCTATTCGGACATTTTTGCACACTCCAGAATCTCGGCGGTGATTCCAGCACTTTCCAGGAAAATAGAGATATATTTTTTATTTTCGCAAATTCTGACATTTTCCTCCTCCGCCCGAAGATAAATACAGGAGAGGAGGGTTTCAGGACTGCTGAAGCTTAACAGCTGATGAGCAAGAGGCAGAGTTCATTGGATTTGAAGCCCAATCAGTATTTCAGCATATTAATTTTCAAAAGGTAAGTTCAACTTGATCTATGCTTCAGCATTCAGTGTTCTCATTGATCAGTATATAATTGAGAAAAAGACCAATGCTACTCCTTGTCTTCCATCAGCCGTCACAGTAGTTTTGTTTATCTTCTTTATGCATCTCTGAAAGTTTTTATACCTGATCTTTCGACATTTGTAGGATTCTTCTTATTGAATAGTTCAGAGTAGGCACTACAGCAAAAGATGGCACTAGGAAATGTTCATCGCCAAGAATCGATTTCAACTATCTTGAAATTTGTTCATAGCACAAATGCATCGAGGAGAAAAAGAGTTGCATTATCCTACTCTGTGAACTTGCCCAATTCTGCATCTCCCGTGAAGCTCCGTGGAAGATCAAGACTAGGGAAAACAAATCGATTGGAGAACTTGCCTCAAGATATTTTGGTACTTTTCCTCATCCAATGCTCAAGAATTACAAGATTGTTGTCTCTCAATTTCTAGGTTTTCAGAAACATGTTATTCTTCTTGCAGATAAGAATTTTATGCAAGGTCGAGCACAGAGACTTGAAGCAACTCCTTTTGGTATCCAAGACAGTGAATGCAGCTGTAAGTCTCATCTATTATGTCTACTGATCTTGAAAAAACCCTAATTTCTCAATTTGCTGACTTGTTTTGGGCATTTTTGATTCAGACATCAGTGGCCAAAGAGTTGCATTTTGCTTTTGCCACCCCAATCTCAAAGCCTGTCTTTAGGGATGAGATCAATGATCGTGAAGAGACTCCGAATGGGCCTAAGCAACAAAGGATTGCGAAATCAAGGCTTCATGACTCAAAGCTTCCAAGTATTGCCGTAGCTCTTTTCACTTCATCAGAGGAGGAATGATCATGCTGTAGAGATGTACATATATAAATAGTGTGTTTTTTTGGTGTACAATTTGTATCCACGGGTAGTTTTGCTAGTTTAGATTCTACATTCATACTTGTAAGTTCATCCTGTGTTTTGTGAAGACATGTAGTTGCATTCTCAAGCCATCTTCAACTCTTTCATTGAAGAGGATTGGCTCTCTGTAACTTATGTAACTATATATGTGAAGTATGTAATGAATCAACTCATATGATGCAATGTACTCAATAGATTGTAATAAAGTATCATTCTTGATGATGTCCCTTTCGATGACCTGAAGCTGATGCATCACTCTCTTACAATACAGAATAAAGCTAGTGGCAAGCCATGCCACAACAGATTTGCAGTAATAGGACATTGGAAGAGATATTATAATTCCTTTGAAAGCTTGGAAACCTTTAATTTATTGGTCATTTATATGATTTCTGTAGTTATTCTTTCAACTTCTCATGTAATCTTTAAGTATAGTACTTGTTACTGAACATTTCATTATCAATCTCCTCTTGCTCAACACAATCTGATATTAAGTTGGATCACTTAAATACGCGCATCAGGTAGAACAGCAAATCGACAGAATAAATGAATCTCTGAATAAGATCTGTCACAATGCGTGAATCCCAAAGGGATGATGCAATGAATGTAGCTGTTTTTAATCTCACAGTATCAGATACAGATCATAACTCGACAGCCATTTTTTTTTTAATGTTCCATTATTGTTCAGCACCAAGACTGTCTCCACATGATCCTTTTCAGCCACCAGATGAAAGATAAAGTAAAAAATTCAACATTATTTCAGCTGGATTTACAAAGATTGATGGAAGAGTGATGGTTATGCCATCAGTCCTCATTAAATTGGACTAAGCTGATCATGAATTCGCATGTAATATAAGCACACTAGATTAAAGAGATAAACCGATCAGTTTATCTTCCTCGTTTCTCCCTCTTACCTTTCGTCGTCCTCTTTTATATCCCTCGTTAGCTTGTTTCTCTTAAGTGTTGAGCTAAAGATTGGTTTTTGATTGGCAATGGAGGCAGAAAAAGCAGAGGAGTCACCTGCTTTCTTCTCAAGATGTCACCTTTTCTTGCCTTCCGGCTCTTCCCACCCACTCTTCTCCGTCATCACCGCAGCCGCCCTCCTCGCAGCTCTCTACCTTCCTCGCCCGCTTCTTACTCTCCTCCTCTCCCCTGTTTCCATATCCGCCGTTCTCCTCCTCGCCGCTTTCTTCCGGTTCGGATCTCCGCCGACCGAGATTCCCATCGCCGCAGACGTTCCGGCCAACGATGACGCTCTCGCGCTGGTTCACCAGGAATCCATGGTTGAATGCCTGAAGGAGGCCTTCCATAGCCGTCCAAAGTCGAACATTTGTGACAGAGACGGGCAATGGGGCCGCCCTGACAGCCCGCTCGAGGTTATATACGAAGATTACGAGGAGGAGGATGCTGGCGGTGGCGGCTCGCCGGAGTGGCTGGAGTGGCGATTCAACCATGGTGTTATAGTTTCGGAGAGATTGTGCAACTTCAAGTTTGACTACGCTGATTCGGGAGACTCTGGATCACCGGAAGCGAGTGCAGTGGCAGAGCTGTGGAGCTCCCAGGACGAGATCCGGTTGCGATGGGAGGAGGCTGAGGAGGAGGAGGAGGAAGGGGAAGACATGATCGAGATCGAACTCGACGAGGATAGTCTCATTGAGATCGATATTTCCCGTGATCGAGAAGCCTTTGGTACTGCACCGGCGGAGAGGCCGACGGCCGCTTCGTTTACCGGCCGGCAGGGCTTAACTTATAATTTGTTAAGTCGAAAGGCTGATATGTAAAATTGCATGCTTTCTACGGAGGGACCAAATTAGAGTCTTAAGTAGATTAAATTAAATGCCATAATAAGGGCCACTTAATATTAGATTAATTTTTATTTCATATATCCTTCTAATTTCTTATTAATTACAAATTTATTTAATTGGCACAGAATAATTAAATAGTGACGAATAATAAATGAATTATTTATAAATTAAACCCATGAATGTATATTGCAATGATTATTAAAGTGCAGTCTTCAGAAGAGAAGAGGGTTTTGTGGCTAGCGCAGCAGTAGAGTTGTACAATAGAGAAAGGGTCAATCCTTGAGGACTGTAAGCCTTTTTCGGGGTGTCTGCCATTCTGTTGCGTTAGTCCTTGGTTGGGTATAAAGTGCTCCTCGTGATTTATCTCCTCCGTGTTAGCTGTGGGATCGGTTGGCGGGGGCGCTGAGGGCGAGCAAATCGCCTGTTGCACAATGATTATTAAAGTGCGGGCTCATAAGGATATGTAGCAGTAAAAATGATAAAATATTACACAGAAAAATATAGTTTGATTTTATATTGAGATGTGTTTCAGTAATAAATTTTTAAAAAATTCATAGAAATGATCCTCTTCGACGGTGAATAATTTTTCAGAAATAATGCGACTGTAGAATCCAAATTGACCCATTAAAGTTGCGAATGCTTCATTGATTTATCTATATGGTTGGTGAAAATTTACTGAAGCTTTAACTTTTTTTTGACTTAGCTGTTAAAAGGATATCCTTAAAAAAACTGTAGAGTAGCGCTAATTATCTCAGAGATTAATAGAAGTTTAAAATACTAATGTTAGCAAAAAAAAAATCAGTAAATCGCAAATTTATATCAATAAAATAATTTTTTTTAACGGATACATATTTATGAGAAAATATAAAAGTAATTTATTTCGTAGAATCGAAGAAAATCCAACCACTTAGGATCCGCGGCAGCTGTCGGAGCTTTCTTCCGCCACAACGCGCGTAACGGCCACGCGTCCGATTTGTAGGGCCCCCGAACGAACATCACGCGTCTTCACGTGACGCCCATGCCCCTCCTCCGCCTTTTGCTTTTTTTCATTTGACTTCTTCTCCCTCTCTGCTCGAAATTTTCTTCCCAAATACCCTTCGATTTCAGATTCACTGCACGAACACAGCAAATTGCGAACTCGATCGACGCAATTCACGCAATAAAACACAACAAATTCTTAGCGAGTTCCTTTTGCATTTTTTCCTTTTTCTAAAACATAGTTTCCTTGCTCCTGAACACATCGAGGTACAGTTTTTACATCCAGTTTATCTACAGGCTGCTCATTAGCGGCGAGGCTCCAACAACGCCGGAGTAGTACGCAGGCCAGTTGGATAACCTCTCAGAAGGCGACGAGCTCAGCTGGGGGCCCAGCAGCTAAGGTACATCGCTTTCCTAAACGAGTCATCCG
>JBAMHZ010460596.1:0-20485 GCA_037177395.1 Alpinia galanga | reverse complement strand
GACTGACCACTGCCACCGACCGGCCGTGGCCGTCACTACTGCCGCCCCGCCATCGCCGCTGGCCAGCCGCCGACGGCGACGGTAAGAATAAATACCAAACAACCGAATGTAATTACTTTTGTAATCAAAGATTACATTATAAACTGTAACTAAACATAATAATATAATACATATTCCATTACATTATATTACATTACACATTACAACGTACTAAACGTAGTCTAAATGTTAAGAATTATATAGAAAGAAAAACAAAATATAGATATCATATCCATAGAATACAATTTACTTTCAAGATGCCTTGATGGTGAAATGGTAAACACGCGAGACTCAAAATCTCGTGCTAAAAGGCGTGGAGGTTTGAGTCCTCTTCAAAGTATAATATTGAGAATGCTCATTCGCAATTCAATAATAAATTTTGGATTTAATCAATATTGATATACTGATCTGTTGGAATAGGTTCAGCAGGGGATCATGAAATCTTAACGATCTTCTCCATCTCATGAATGTGAATGAGGAGTCTCTTTAGAAATCATCTCCATTCAAGAGGAATCACACAAGGGTAAATTGATAAAGTATGCGGATACGGTATCTTTTTTTTTTTTTTTGTCTTTTATAAACAAAAATTTGTTCCTAAAGTTTAAGGGTGTAAATAAAAAGAAGAACAAACTATAGCAACTAATGAGAAATTAATAAGAAATTAAAAAAGCACTCTTAAATTTTATTATAGATAAAAGGACATTCTAATTTAAAAAATAATAAAAAGAGGCTTTATTCTAATTTTTACATCCAAAAATTAATTGTTTAATTGAAACTAATTCAATATTAATTAAAATTATTTAAATATTGATTGAAACTATTTTAATATTAGTCAAAAAGTTTCCAACTAAATAAAATGAATTTTGACTAATAATTATTATAATTTATTATAAATTTGACAACAATTACTATAACCCTGATTTGGATTAGTCAAAATTATATTTTAATTGAAAGAAAATAAGAGGCATTTTATTTTTCTCAAAATCATTGAAAGAAAATAATGTCAAATTATGGCTTTTTTACAACTATTTGCTTTAGTTTCTCTTCTAATTTCCTGTAAATCAAGGGCCAAATTGGAAAAACAACTTAAAGAACAAAGGACATTAATGTAAATCCATTTTGACTTCGTCTCATTTCTTTTTCTTAATTTGAGGTGCAAAACGAAGGAGAGCATTTTATTTCCGTTTAACTCGTTAATTTTCCCAAAATTTAAGGATCAAATCGAAAAAAATAAAAGATTACTAAGTTAAGTGGCAAAATTTCCGCAGAAAATCATAAAACACAGCCCGCCCACCGTGGGGCTCGAACCCACGACCACAAGGTTAAGAGCCTTGCGCTCTACCGACTGAGCTAGACGGGCTCACGCTTTTCTCTCCTAAATATTATATTTTTCTAAATTAAAAAAGATACTTTAAATTCACAATCTTTTCTGCACTTTAATTTACCAACATGAACATCAAATTCCATGAAAGAATGTGTATATATATATATAATATTAAATATTCATTGATTATTACATAAAATTTAAGTACGATAATATATGAAAGTAAAATAATCTCTTTTAAAATTGATAATAACTTGGATTTCCTTTTACATTCATCTATTGCTTTATGAGATTTACAGTTATCTTTCTTGTTAAAAAAAATATGAAATCGTCACATTAGTAACCTCTTATCATTGTCCTCACGTATAGAGAGAGGTAAATTAGGATGTTAAATAGTCAATACAGAAATACGAAGTCATCAGTAGTCTGACGGTGAATTCTAGAAATCAATCTCTTATCCTTTTAAATTATAATATGATTATACTGACCATCTAAACTATCGTTCTTGTTCAATAAGCAAGCAAGGTCGCTCTTTATGATTCCATTCTTTTAACTTAACTCTCAATCCATCGTCTCTTATAAGATATTTTCTTCTCGAAGATATTTAAATCCTAACTTTGAATATTCCACATCTATGACCATAAATGCCAACCCATAAATTTTGATTTCTAACCAAACAAAAATTTAATAATTAAAACAATTTTTGCCATTTATTTTTATTTTAAAAAATCATTTTTTCCCCAATGATTTAGTAAAGATTCAATGAATTAATAAAGAAATCGACAGCTGCAATTGTCTATGGGGCCCAGGTACCTGCCAATGAAAGAAACGGTATAAATTTGACTTAACTTTGAACGCACCCGGGAACATATTTAGATGGAGATTTGTACGCTTTGGATTTGCAACTACGGGTCCCGCTTTCTGAAACAATCAAATAGAAGGTAGAGATATGGGTGAAATTAATGTAGGAAAAGTAGTCCATCGTTCTGACCGAGAGCTGACGGAGTCGATTTGTACTTCTTGCTTTTGAAGCGCTTGACGTGATGAACTCGAACGCGTCGGAGCGAGCAAGGCACGACTAAATCCCACCCCCGATCTAGTGCCGTGATTCTTCCACCGCCATCTGTTTGAAATCCATTGGTAGGACACCGGCTGGGAGGATCCGTTTTATCAAATCTAGTTCTTTGGGCTCGAGAAGCTCCGCGCTCAGAAGCGGAGATGCGGGGGAGGAGCGGCGGTTGTGATCGGAGAATGTCGCCTCGATGGATGATCATCCTCTGCGCATGTAGCTTCGCTCTCGGGATGCTTCTCACTGACAAGTTAGATCCAAGTCCTTTTCCTTTTTTTTGCCCCATCTTAAAGATCTTATTTTGATCGGAGTGGAATTGGGGTTTTTGTTTGTGATTAGGTTTTGGGCGTTTCCGGATGTAAACGGCCCGATCGTCTCGAGTAGGCGAAGGCAGGAGCAGGAGCTCAAGATCATCTCGGAAGATTGTACCACCAAAAGGGTCTATTGTGCTTCCTTTTTTGCTCTTAAACCCTTAGATTTGGCGTTCAAGTGATTAAAAATCGGAACTTGATTACAGAAGCATGCGGAAGATAAGGATGTTATGGGCGAAGTGAGCAAAACACACGAGGCGATTCAGTGCGTAGCATACGTTTTCGAGGTTTCTTGTATTTTGCGGAAAGGAACTAAAGTTTGTAGGATGTATTGTGTGCCAGATCTCTGGACAAGGCGATCTCCACGCTTCAAATGGAGTTGGCTGCGAAGAGGATCTCGAGGGAGTTGATCGGCACTGATGGCTCGCCGACGGCAGATTCTTCAAGTGAGCATAGGAGGAAGGCTTTTGTTGTGATTGGGATCAATACTGCGTTCAGTAGCAGGAAGAGAAGAGACTCTGTAAGAGCGACATGGATGCCACAAGGTAGATTAGATAAGCGATTCTCTCCATAAGATCTCATCTTTACTGAATTGGTCATTGCTTCTTTTCTAACTGAAATTTTTTTGGGGGGCTGTGGCTGTATTGATTGTATGAGAACCATCGTACATGAATTTAATCTGAGCTTCTACTGACTATCGTCTCTGTTTCTCCTTTTGCTATTAATTAGGCGAAAAGCTCCAACAGTTAGAACATGAAAAGGGAATTGTCATTCGATTCACAATCGGCCATAGGTAAACCAAAGAAACATCTTCTTAGTTCTTACTGTTATTAATCTATTTAGTTTTTGCTCTTGTGAATTCATGCATAAATTGCCTGCACTTAGTCTTTGATCATTTTCCAAGAACTTTGTTGAACCTCTTGTGTCATACAGATGCAAATTTTTAGACTTGGCTTTCTGGAATGTGAGTCTCAATGGATCTATTTGTTGTTTCAGCTGATCTCTTCTAATTCACTAACTAACATTTCTGTCCGCGAGGTATTTAGGACGACACAAGAGTTGAATCTGTATAAAATTTGAAACAGTCGATCTTGCTCTTTGGACTTCTAGTCCTTAACATGTTTGCTTATTTTCTCATGATACTTTGCAATCTTCTTTAACTTTGCATCTAGTGTTTCTTCCCTTGATAATTCTTGCATTACTTGAAGCACGCATATATATGCCATAAATAATCAGAAACCATGAGGCCTCAATATACCAATTATAATTCACTATATTGATATAACCAGAGATTTCAACACTTTTAGTCGAATAATAATCTCCAAACACTGTTGTGAAAATATTTTAGATAAACATGATTCACTATGTCCTGATTCTCTATGTCGTGACTAATCCAGAAATCCTATTGCTATTATGGTCGAATTTATTTTTTTTCATAGGATAAGGTGATTGAGGAACTATGTTGTGCGATGCATTTTATATTATATATATAGTTTTTATGACAGATAAGCTCAATTTTTTTGAATGAATAATGAATACCAGTATGATTTTAATTATTGAACTTTAAGCTATTGTGTGTTTGATCTTCATTATCTGTTTTCTTGTTTCAAACAATTTTCTGTGAGTTACGCAAACCCAGATAATAATTTTATCGGCCATTGGAAGCCCTAAACATTTATGCTTTTGGCACAGCGCTACATCTAACAGCATTCTGGATAAGGCTATCGACGCTGAGGAAGCTCAGCACAATGACTTGCTCAGGCTGGTACTGCATAACATTCGAGATTTTAAATCCCACATTTGACTGTCGTGGCATTTTCAGACTATTTTCTGGACCTGAATCTTCATGGCATTTGTTATGCAGGATCATGTTGAAGGTTACCATGAGCTTTCTGCGAAAACAAAAATATTCTTTTCCACTGCTGTCGCAATTTGGGACGCTGAGTTCTACATCAAAGTGGATGATGATGTTCATGTGAATCTAGGTGCAAATTATAGTGTGTTCACTTCCATATTTTAAGTTTTCCTTGAACAGAATTCATAGACGATTTATATGATATGCAGGCATGCTAGCCACGACTCTTGCTCGACATAGATCCAAACCGAGAACCTACATAGGGTGTATGAAGTCTGGGCCAGTACTTTCTGATAAGTAATATCGGTGCATTCTTCTTTTTGTTGTTTGTGTACTATGAATGCTCATCGTTCTTTCAAACAAAAATGACTTCCAGGAATGTGAAGTACCATGAACCCGAATATTGGAAGTTCGGAGAGGAAGGAAACAAGTACTTCCGCCACGCAACCGGGCAGATTTATGCCCTCTCAAAGGATCTAGCTACATATATCTCAATCAACCAGTAAGTTTCATTATAGATCGTCTTGCTAGTTGCTTGGCCTTAGCTACATTGTGTTCGTTGTGTTAAACCATTGGTCGCAGGCCGATACTACACAAGTATGCCAATGAAGATGTATCGCTTGGTTCGTGGTTTATTGGGCTGGAAGTTGAACACATCGACGAGAGGAGTATGTGCTGTGGAACTCCTCCAGGTCAGGCTCTCTCCTCTTGAGCGTGCACAGTCATTTATATGAGAACTCATAGTTTTATATCCGATGTGTTTTCTTCAGATTGCGAGTGGAAAGCCCAGGCAGGAAATGTTTGCATCGCATCGTTCGACTGGAGCTGCAGCGGTATATGTAAATCAGTGGAGAAGATGAAGGATGTCCATGAAAGGTGCGGTGAAGGAGATGGATTGTGGAGTGCTCTGTTCTAACGGGATATCGATGTTTGTTTGTTTGTTTGTTTGTATGTTTCTACATGGAACAAATGGAGAAAGGCTGCACCGAGGACCAATGCAATTTTGTTGTGACAATCAAAAGATGAACAACAGGTTTTGATTGTAGGATTCTCTATTGAATATGCTCTTAGAATGATGTCTGAAATTCTCTACTTGATTTAGAGATGAAACAAGAAGGTATTTATTTAGTGTGATAGATGGAGAGGATGATGCTAACTATGTAATTGTGTTTTAGAAAGAAAAAAAAAATCATAAGAAAATTAGATTGTTTTCGATTGATTGTGTTATAGAAAATATTTTTTGATGTTTTGTTTTCTTTCACTTGTTTTTTTTTTATACTAGCATTATGTATCTGAATCTTTAGTCTAATTAATTTTAGGATGATCACTTCTGTGTCACGGCCCTCTTTCGAAAAGATTATAATTTTCTTAAGCAATGTTTCTATCGATCATTAGGGTATATTGGAAAGTACTTGTAGTTCAGTAGTCTAGTCTAGTTTTTGTAGTTGCACTATTTCGATAAAATTGTTCAACATCGAAATGGTACTTTATTTGAATAAACAAACTCTTACAGTTAAAGTTGTATGTATAAACTTTTTAAAATTTACCATCGAACATGTCCAAACAGAGGATTGATCTGTGGTCTCCTTTTACTTTTTAAGCTTTCGGCTTGATTAATTTTGGGAGTGATTGATCTGGTCCCATGGATCTCTTTCGAGGAGTTTATAATTCCACTAGGTAAAGTTTTTGTCGACTACCAAAGTAAATCTGGAAGCGCTCGTAGTTCAGCAGTCACGCTCGGCCTCCGTAGTCGTGTCGTCCCTGTAAAACTGTCCAACAGCGAAGGCAAACTCCTGCAACCAAGATCATTCACACAAAATTTTTAAAATTCACCACCTAATATGTCACAGCAAAGGATCGAACATTAACCTTCTTTTAGCTACTGTGTATTTACTATGAATGTCTTTGATTTTTTTTTTTAACTAGCATTAAATATTTAAACCTTCGGCCTAACTAATCTTGAGGATGACTGACCCTACCACACAAATCCTTCTGGGTCATAAGAATTTCAACAGATTTTTACCAATTACTACAGTACAACATGAAGCACTTGCATAGACAACCTCAGCAGTTGCACTCTATTTTGAAGAAAATCTCGTAAATAAACTACGACTGAAATCAAACTATAAATTCTTAAGAATCGAATTAGAAACTTTACCACTGCATCCGGATACTAATGTGTTTGATGATCCTCTCTTTGTCAATCGTAGACTCTTTATTTTTGCTTCAACGTTGTTGACGTTGAAATCCAACTAGAGGTGTCGGCTAAGAGAGAACAAAGAAGACCAGAAAGAAGTAGATCGAGAGAAGTGGATTGTCAAAATTATTTAATGATTAAATATTATTTAAATTAATTTTAATCATAATTATTTAAATATCAAAATAAAAAAATCGGTCTAAATTATTATAATATTATTTAAAACTATTTTTTATCTCATTCAAAATTATTTTAACTTGATCAAAGTTATTATTATAAAAAATTTTGATCGAGATTGTTATAACCTGTAGCTAAAACTACTATAAAATATTTTTAAAAAAAGAATTTTTGGATGAAAATAGGATAATAAAATATTTTTTTATATCAGAAAAAAAATAAAATGTAGTCTTTAATTTTGGGAGAAAATAATTACAGGAATTCGATAACGACTTTGTTGCCTATGACTATTTGAATAAAGTCAAATTTTTATTTTTATTTTTTTTTAATTTAAATTCGTTTGACTTGGCCTCACAGAAGAAATTGAATCAATAAAATTATTATTATTCGATTAAGTGAACGAGGTCAAACCTCTCTAAATTCCCACTGAATATTTGTTTAATAAAAAACTATATTTTTAATTCACGCTTTAAAAAATAATTTTCGAGGAAATAAATTAATTACTAAATCGATTTATTTAGTGTTAAATTAGAAATTGAGAAAGAAAAAAAAAGAACTATAAATTTGCCACTTATCGAGTTGACCGAGTTTGACCCAGCACGTGCGACCTCGGACGCGGCGTTAATCACGACTTGGGTCACGACTACCCAAGTCCAATCGGTCATTTTAAAAATTGGGGGCGATGCCGAATTTTGGGGCGTTGAATCGGTGGCCGCCGTCTCTTGCTCCTCCTCCTCTTCCTCCGCTCCCAGGCAGCTGGCGGAGACCAGTGCCGCCCGTAATGGACGACGGAAGCTCAAGATCGGGCCACCGGACAAGTAGCGCCAGGCGGTTGGTTCGCAGCAAGGCCCTCAAAAACGTCGACTACGAGGCCGTCTCCGCCGACGCAGAGACTCCCCTAGCTTCCCCTTACTTCCACCCCCACCCGCCAGATGCCGAACTCCCCAACCTGAGGATGCACGGCTTCGACGGGGAGTTTGATCTCATCTGCCGCAAGCTCGGCATCTCCGACCCGGAGGATTTCGGCATCCCGTCAGCCGTCTGGGAGGAGGCGCGGAAGGCGCGCTCGTCCTCCGACAACTTCCTCTTCACCCCTTCCCGTGATTCCTTCTCGCGGTCGCCGCCAATATTGTTGACCGATCGGAGAGCGTCCCTTTTCGAGGAGCCTGTGAACAGCGATCCTCCTCCTACTGATGCGAGAAGAGGAGGTGAGGGGGTCAAGCGAGCGGTTGAGCTTTCGGATATCACTCTGCCGAATAGGATGGCGGGATTGAGTCTCAGCCCTCCGCCGCCGATCTCTTTGCCTCGTGTTGACGACCGGAGCTCCGCTTGGGATATTGTGAGATCATTTGCTCCCGACCATGATGAAGAACGGCCAACCCAGGAGAGAATACGGTCGGATTCCGAAGAGGATCAACTGAGCGACGACGGAGTTAATGAGGATGGGAAGGATACAGGGAGGGGAACTTCTGATGCAGAGTCGAGCCCTGACGGGGAGAGTTTGAGTGTGAGATTGGGGGAAACGGACAATGAACTCACAGAGTTGACGTTGGAGAACCCTCACGACCCTTCAGCGGAGAGTCCTGACAGTCCTTCGGCGTCAGAGGCTATAGCAATATCAGCAAGTGCAATGTTGAGACGGAGTATGGTGTCCTGGACGAGAGGTGAACACCTCGGAAGTGGGTCTTTTGGGACTGTGTTTGAGGCTATCAGTGAGTAAGTATATATTCTTGCTATTGCGCCAACAATTTCTTGCTGCTAAGTCCATATTCTTGCGATTGGTTTATTCCATCACATGATAATTTGCTTTAATTGTCAAGAAAGGTATTTTGTTGCATTTACTTATGGTTGGACATGACTTTGTAGCTTTGACATCTTCACACATAATCAAGATCATCTTTCTTCAACTGGAAGGGTCATATTCATTGATCAAAATACATCTCATAAAATTTTTAGCAGCGCAATTATGCTTCTTGTTGTTTCTATGTTCTACTCGATATGGTTTTCTTGTGTAAGTGTCATAAGCTACTTGTTCAAACTGTATAATTTCCAAGTTTGCGCACAAGCTTTTCCTTGAGATGCATAGGGACTAGATAACAAGTTATTACTTTTTGTCTTCTCGTCCTGCTTCATCATTTCACATTTGTAACCTTGTAAGCAGAGACAAAACAACCAGGAATTCCTTGTTGTAATTCCACTTTGTTTCTTTTGTTGACAAAAAGGGTTGTGTTTAATGTTTTGCTATTCATATGATGCCATAATTTGCATCTTTTAATTTTCCGTATTGAAAAAACATCTGCTAGACTAATATCATTTTCCTGTTAACTTCATGTTTTCAGTGATGGATTTTTCCTTGCTGTCAAGGAAGTATCCTTGCTTGACCAAGGAAGGGATGCCAAACAATGCATATTTCAGCTGGAGCAGGTGATATACCACAGATTGACATTACCCAGTTGTGATTTATGTGATGTTAATTATGCAGTTTCTACTTTGAAGTTTTTTATTGGTTTTCTCAACTCCAAATTCATAGGAGTTGATTGTTTGTACTAAGTAGCATCTAATAATCTCTACTACACTAATCCTCTGACATCAACTCTTTGCCTTCAGGAGATTGCACTCTTGAGTCGTCTTACACACACAAATCTAATTCAGTTTTATGGGACAGACAAGGTAAATGAACTGTCATGACTTATTCTGTTATTTTGTATTCATTAGCATTTCCTCTATACCAGTGCATTTTTCTGAGATCTCCTTGACCATTACATGAAACATGATTATCAATTGAACGATTGTTTTGCAATAAATGTGGTCTCCTTGTGAAGATTCTCCTTTGCCAAGACATACATAGATGACTTTGGATAACAAAATTTTATTCTTGTGTTCTATATGCTCAGTGGATAAGTACCATCTCTACTATCTTTTTTTTCTCATCATCTTCAACTTTATGGTAATATGAAATTTTATCAAATCCTTGGCATAATTGCTAGTCATTGGATGCAACTTTGGTGCATTGACACTTCAAAATATAACATTTCGTGAATTGTTTAAGACTTATTGAAGCCTTTGAATATCAAGAAACCAAGATTGGCTAGGAATGATGCCATGCTCAATAATACGTTTGAGAGCTTGATCATAATATGATACTTTTAAAGTTTGTACCTTTATACATACAAGAATTTTTTATGTGCTCCACAATGGCAAAGAAAATATGACTTTTTTTAATCATCTTTTTATGACCTTGTAAACGTTTTGGTTAGTCAATATCATTTCATAGTCTTTTTTTCCTTTTTAGGATTTTGTGATTTTTATACAAAAATTCGCATGTTCTAATTTTTCAGGATAGTTCAAAATTGTACATCTTCCTTGAACTTGCTACTAAAGGATCCTTGGCATCACTTTATCAGAAGTATCATCTGCAACATTCTCAAGTGTCTGCCTATACAAGGCAAATTTTGGAAGGATTGAACTATCTGCATAATCAAGATGTGGTACACAGGTGAATTAGTCTATATGTGCAACTGATTTTTACATGGTCTCAAAAGGATTCAGTTCCCAAAAAATTTCACCTTGACATTAGACTGATTGGTCTTTAATTGTTTTTCCACATAGGTCATCCTGATAACTTTCTATCCTGAAATTTGTCATGCTCGTTACAATGTACTTGTTCGAACTAACAATGAAAGTAAGCTCTTTAAATTAACCATACGACACCTAAATTTTAAGTCTTTATAGAGCCCCACTACAAGACCATAGCTATATTGATGTCCAATTGTTTTGAACTAGACTACACAGTATTATATAATTCTTTCAGAAGAGTGTTATACAAGAGATGAATAAAGTTAGAGAAGTTCAGGGGAATTGAAAGTCAAATGACATGACAAAGAGAATAAATTTGCAGAGAACAGTCAGACAGGAAGAAGAGGCCAGTCAGCCAGGAGAAAGGAGACATGATTTGTTACCTTGATTTATTCGTCAAGTTTTGTGAGCCTTAAGCTACCTTAACACTTCCAGATTGCAATTTGCCCCTAATATAATTAATCTGAACTAATTAGCTCTTCCTAGTTTGTAAAAATGGTTGAAGGTAATAACTCCAATATTTCTAACAAGTAGAAAATTATAAAAGGGCAGCCTGGTGCACGAAGCTTCCGCTCAACGTTATCTAAAACAAGAGTATTGCATTAAAACAGTTCAAAATTAGCTTTGCCACATCCGATTGTTGGTATGGATATTATTTGAGAGCTCACTCATGACGAATCGCAAGCAATGAAATTGATAAAATTTCATTTCCAATTTTTAGTATGGATATTTTGGAATTGTATACCGACTCTTCTTTTATCCTTTGTTCTTATAGTTGGCTTTGGGAATCATTTAACGTTCTGGAGAAGTGCATATATTAGGTTTCTATGCACTGAAACCTCTACCTTTGATATACAAAACACATTTAGCATTTAGAGAACCATAGAAAATAATGAAGTTAGTAATCTGAATTCTTTTCTTAACTCATGTATTTTCTCCTGCTTTGCATCTGAAGGTGGGCTTATGAATTGCTATACGATGGTTCTTGTAGTTAGTAATACTTTTTCCCCTTTGATCTTATGGTTTCCTATCCGGATAATCAAGTAGAGTTGTTAATCTTTCTAAAACCAACTTATGTCTTTGTTTTGTTCTCAGAGACATCAAGTGTGCAAATATTTTGGTTGATGCAAATGGATCGGTGAAACTTGCCGACTTTGGCTTGGCAAAAGAGGTCTTTCTCATTTCTTGGTCTTCACATTTCATGAGTATGAAGGACGACTAGTAAGTTATTCTGATAATGTTGTTTGACGTTCAGATATCTAAATTCAACTGGGCAAAATCTTGCAAAGGAACTGTGTATTGGATGGCTCCGGAGGTATCATATGTTTCTTTTGTGCCACATTTTTCTCAGCTAAGCAATTTAACTATTTTGCCAGAGTATGGGAGTAACAATTTGGCTTCAACGACCCAATGAAGCTAGACTTTTGGTTAAAGATTGTTATTTTAATTCTTCTTTACATTAGTTTATTGAAGATATGGATCCAAAATTCTCACATACTGAATTTTCTCTTGATGCGTCTATTGCTGCTGGGCTACTATCGATTATGCCAGATATATATATATATATATATGTTCTTTCGATTGTTAAAAGCTCCATTCTCATGTTTGTAATCCATGGAGATATTTTAACATCTTTTGATAGCAGGTTGTGAAGACCAAGCCATATGGACCTTCAGCTGACATATGGAGCCTGGGGTGCACTGTTTTAGAGATGTTGACTCGTCGGCCTCCTTATCCTAACCTTGAATGGGTGAGCGATCTATATGTTTAATTTACACAATTTCTAGTTAATTAACTTCTGGAAAAAGTTTTGGTCAAGTTAGAATCCATGATGATTCATACAAATCAGTTAGATCAAACTTATATTTTCGGTTGAATGTTGGATGTGTTGATTCTTCTTTTCGTGTTTTGATAATTGCGACTTCAGATAGAAGCTTTCTATAAGATTGGTCGTGGCGAACTACCAGTTATTCCTAATTCCTTATCCGAAGAGGCTCGTGATTTCATGAAGAAGTGCTTGCAGTTCAACCCAAATGATCGGCCCTCTGCTGCTGAATTGTTGAAGCATCCATTCGTCAAACGATCACATCGAGATTCTATAGGCTCTAGTCATTCTTCACCAGTGACAGCGGGATCCAGGCTAAAATGATTATGAATTACCATGGAAGGTAAACCATTCTAAAAACACAATCTTTTGTTTTGTTTTTTTTTTCAAAATGGAATCAAGAAAATATGCTGCTACTCAACTAAGGGATCTTTATAAAGCTGCTTCGGAACCAATTATTAGGCGAATTTTTTTTTATATTCTCAAATAGACATAAATTCGTAAATAATTTAAATGCCAATTTTATGTCTAGAGAAACAAGAATTGGAATAGTACTTCACTGAGTAATAGGAAGATGTTCATCCAGATTCAGACGCATGTATTACATTTTTTGGATGTCTAACATGTATATCCTCACTTGACTTATAATAGTATTTACCTTTCTCAAAAAAAAAAAGAAGAAGAGGAAATACATGTTTTTTATTTTAAGAAATGGGTTTGTAACTTTTTCATGACATCCAATATTACAAAATGAGGTTTCAAGATACCAATTTAATATATACTCAATCAGGCAGTGGCATATCGGTAAGTAATATAATAACATACATGGGATATTGTGGTAAATCCCGAATTTTTTATTCACTTGAATTCTAATTACCATTTTTTTTTCTATCATGTTAAATGAACGGATTAAATAATTGGAAAGTCAGATTCATCTATTCCATTGTTTTTTCCTGGTTCCAAACAAACTCCTACGGATTGGTGTGGTCATTCAAGATCAAAGTTGATGGAGAAATGTCAAATTTTATAGTTGATAGAATTTTAATTTACTAATTTCATATCATCTTAAACAAATAGATTCAGAATTGGAATTCCATTTCCATTGATTTTTTTTTCTCCTTGTTCCAAACAAGCTCCTATGAGTCAATGTGGTCTTGCAAAATTGATTGCATGGGGAATCATTTTGATCGAGCTGATTCCCGATGCATTTTCCGTTAACTGTAGTGCACAAAGTTTGGATCATATATCTTGCAACTTATGATCACTGATTGTTTGCTTTTCGATATGCTAGGATATTATGTGTCAGTGCTGCTTCATATGGGTGATTGCCTCGTCTCACCTCAACCTTTTGCATGTGTGGCTGAATCATTGAACAATCTATTGATCTCAACATGCGAGGGTCTTGCTCTGTGTCGCAAGGAAATACCGATATCCCGACACTGTGTTTTCAAGAAATTTCTCTTCCTACTCAAGAAATTGATGCCTTGTGCTATGCTGAACCGTCAGGATGAAACTCTGTAAACAGTGACTCATGCCTGAGACTGACTGCAACCTTCTGGGCCAGGAATAAATTTGTGTTTTACGCCACAGTTACTTCTTCCGTTTGCATATCAATGAGAATGAGCAGTTCCGACATCGAATCCCTAAATGAGCAGAGTGTCGGGCGCAGAGTCTTCCTGATTTCGTTTAGATTGCATTCACATGTATTTCATGGACTGCAACCTTCCAGGTCAGAAACCAACTTGTGTTGTGTCACAGTTACATCTTCCACTTGCATATCAATGAGAATGAGCAGAGCTGATGTTGAATTCCCATCGACGAATGAGGCAGTGGATCGTGGGCGCAGAATCATCCTTGAAACTGTTGATTGTATTTAGACTGCATTAGTATCGACTCAAAGACTGCAACCTTCCGACAAACAAGCAGTGTGTCATAGACATAGAGATCTTCAAAACCTTTTGACTCTGTTTAGACTGCATTACATAGACTTCTTCCACTTGCATATCAATGAGAATGAGCAATGCTGATGTTGAATCTCCATCGACAAAGGCGCAGTGCCTAGCAGGCACTGAGTTGTCCTTAAACCTTCGGTTGTTTCTAAGACTCTAAGTAGCAGCAGCCAGAAGGGAGAGCTCAAGAACACTTTCAAATTATTCCACAAGGATTTGCTGAGGAGTTTGGAGAAATCAGGAATATTTTTTGGCATTATTTTAAATATTAATTCTTGCATTTTATTTCATATGTTTTTCATTTTATGATTGCCTATTATGTATGTTTCTCCGTATGGAAGTTTGAATAATGTTGATGTATCTATGTTGGCGAAATTTTCTCCTACATATGTCCATATATTGAGAGAAATTTCATTTTGCTCCCTATAATTTGCTGGCTTTTCTGAAATGCTTTGTAAGAGTTTTGAAATTGTCATTTCACGCCTTATAGTTACAATCTGTTATCGAAATACCCCTAAGCCTCAACGTCTGTTATCTTAAATATTAATTCTTGCATTTCATTTCATATGTTTTTCATTATATGATTGCCTATATATATATATATAACTTTAATCTCATGGAGTTTGATTCTGCATGACTGCGAGAAATGTATAGTTATTTTGTATTCATCGTCGTTTCTCATGCTCACGCTGTTGGATTTTGGTTGGAATTTGGTTGTGATTTAGTTGTGGTCGAGGTGGTGTCCAAGTCTAATTTAACTACGGTTGAATGTTAACTGTAATTCAGTATGAATTCGATCAAATTGTAGTCGTCAGTGTCACGGCCGTTGACGACTGCTATTGGTTGAATTCTGACTAAATTGTGATTGGAATCTGACTCTGGTCGGTTTGGATTTTGACGTTGACCCGAACGTGATTGTATTTTGATCAATTTCGGCTATCGACGATTGTGGCGTTGTCCATCATGATTCAGTCAAATTTTGATTGCGATTGGATGGTGTCGACATCATTTAGGGTTTAAGGGTTGCATTATAATGTCATCACTATCGACGTTGAAGAAATTGAGCGTTGAATGATCGCCAACTATGGCGTTGCACAAAGATGCATATTGCACAAAATGGCGTTGCACAAAGATACCATACCCATTTTTGCCCGATCGCAAAATTAACCTCCGATTGTTGGATTTTGGTTGAATTGCTGCTGGAATTCCACCACAATTAGGCTAAAGCTTCATTTCCGTTGATGCCGAAGAAGTTGACCGTCAATCAATTGCCGAAGACGTGCACGTCGTGCATGGGAGCGCAGGGAACGAATGCGCAGGGGATCACCTCTCTTATATATATATATAATTTTAATATGGTGAACAATTCATTCGTGAGCATCCGTAAGCACCTCTATTATCTATTGTTCGATCTCCTAGAGTTTAAGGATTGAGCTATAGTGCTCATCTGATCAAACGGTGGACAATAAAAATGCTCACAGATGAGTTGCTCACCGTATCAAAACTCTCTCTCTTTAGGGTGATTAGTCCAACCCTATAAAAGTTTCCCATTAATCATTTGGGTAAATTGAGAAGTACAAGTGGTGGATGATACACTAGTGGTGTACCAGTCCAACGTTCTTTAGGGCGTACTTTATTTGAAGGATAAAATTTATAAATTCAGGATAAAATTTATAAATTCACCGTAACTAACGCTTCGTAAATATTTAATTTTACACACACAAATTCAATGGGGACCTTAAATAATACTATTTACAAGATGGGGACTTTAAAAATTCGAGAAATTAGTGTAGCAAAGTGAAATTTTACTCGTTAACGTCAGTTTCGTCCCCAATCGGCCGTCCAAAACCTCCCGCGCGGCGGAACCCCAAACGACTAACCGATCGCCTTTCCCGGTCTTCCATCTACTGCGACGACGACGGCGACGCAGCGGAGTAAGTGACGGAGAGGAAGAGGTGGAGGAGGAGGAGGGCATGAACGACTCCGGAGATGAGAACCAGGAGCCAATCTAAACCCGCCGAACCACCACCCGGTTTGCTGCCTCCCCCTAACCCTATCCGCTCTCTCGATTCTGATCTCGTTCTGCAAAGCCCCTCATTTTTTATTCCTCTCCATAGCTCCTGCCGATTCGGAAGCGGGGGGAACTAGCACCGGCACTAAACCAAAGCGCAGAAGAGGTTCTAGTGTTCTCCTGCTGTTGTCTCCTCCGTCAAGGTTTTGATTTCTTTGAGAGAAAAAAATGGTATCTTTTGTTATTTTCTGCAACTTGCAGTTTCTGGTTCGGCGGATTCCAAAATCACGAAGCAGTCGAAAAAGGCCACTTCTGACGCACTTGTGGATGGGAAACGGCGGAACGAAACTGGAACCTCCAATACGAGGCATGAAGAAAAGGTAAGTTCATTTATTCTTTTACTTCCTGTCTCCGAAATGGCAAAAAAAAAAAACATAGAACATGTGTTAGCTTTGGTGAGCTTTAATCGCATTCTTTGTTCCTGGAGCTAGATCTTTTTAAAGAGTTTCGATTGATGCAATCAGTGATTAGTTGTTAGATACATATTCTATACGTAAAAAAAATGCAAAAAAATGGCATCTCTGTTTTTTTTCCCCCTTTATGGATTTTATCATTCACGCATGCATGAGTTTGCTCCAAATTTTGAGTTATTAATTCATTGTTTATTCTTTTATGAATTTTCTATCTGTTGTCATGCGACAAGTCCAGGTGATGAGAGAATAACATGTGGAATAAGATTAGTAAACACAAGAGGAAGGTGGCATTCTTTTTCCATTTTTTTCCTTTTCATGAAGAACTAATCGCCAAATGATCACAGATCGTTTTTCTAATAAAATAACTCAACTGGTCATTTGTTGAAAATTTTATAGTTATTTTTCTCAGGTAAAGATATCAGTTGGGAAGAATAGTGAAGAAAAAGATGAAAAAGAGTATGCCGATGAACTTGATTTGAAGGGCTGTGACGCCAGAAATGTTAAAGCAAGCACATCAGTAGCAAGTGAACATGTGGGAGATGATGCAAATGAATTAGTCTGGGAAGAGGGTAGAGTTCCTGTTTCAGAGAACAAAGAAGGTTATTCATATGATGATGGTAGGGAGCTGACTATTGAGTTCACAGATACACCGTCATCTTCTGGAAAGAAGCTTCCTAGAAAATTTTCTGCCAAAGATAAGGTGAATATCAACCATAGTTAGATTGACAGTCAAAGATATGCTGCTATGCAATGGTTAGTTTTTTCTCCTTTCCTTTATCAGACCATTACTGATATAGAATTATACACAAATATCCTTTCAGGAACTAGCTGAGCTTGTTCACAAAGTTCATTTGCTATGTCTACTTGCAAGAGGGAGGATTGTTGATGATGTGTGTAATGATCCTTTGATTCAGGTACTCGGATCATGCCTATGCAATTTTACTTCTACCTTGTTCTTTTCCTTTCTACAAGGGTCAATTTTAAGATCCTACTTTTGACATTAGTACTAGATAAGCTCACTTGGTTTATGTTATATCCAGATGATATTGTATAACTTGATGAGGGTGGAAACATATAAAATTTGAGGCTTAAATTGTGGAGAAAAACTTCAAAAATGAAAGGTTTTAAGTGAACTAGAGCTAAAATTGAATATATTAGTTTCAGTAATAAAAATAATCATTGAAAGAATAATGAAGATGTGTGAATATGAAATTCCAAGATTTTTAGATATCTTGGAATATGATTTTATGAAAGGGTAATTCATTGCTGATTGTAGTCAAACTTTGTTTATAGAAGACAGATGCTCTCTTAAGTTTATAATGTTTGTGCAGGCTTCCTTACTTTCGCTCTTACCAGCCAGCTTGCTGGCAGTAGAAGAGATTCAGAAGCTGACAGCCAACAGATTATGCTACCTTGTGAATTGGGTAACAAAGCCACAACTGTAAATAATTTGTATCATACATTTAATATTCTTAGAATCATGCACTTTTCTGCAGTTCCATGACAATTTCCAAGTAAGAAGTCACAATATTGACAGGGGTTCTTTTAAAGAAAATCTTGCCTTTGCCCTACAAACTCATGAGGGGACAGCTGAAGAGGTATTATTTGTTTGACTCAATCTTATGTTATATTCTTTGCTAAACTACACGTTGTGTTTTAAAGGATCTATTTTTGTGAAGTTAAAATGTTGCTAAAGATGTATCTCTTTTGGATTATTGAAGTAGTTTCTCTTGTCTTTTGCATTAGCTCATGACAACTGTGACATTTCCTGTTAAGTTGATTGTCATACAGTATGTTTATGTAATGTTACGGTAGCATCACCTCTGCTAAGATTCAAGAATTCAGCATCCTTGCTCAGAAAATATTTTTTGTTATCTCAACCAGTGCTAAGAACTATAATGCAGGTATGTTGACTTGAAGTTGAAAACTAGTGTTCGAGCAGTGTAGCACAAGCTTAGAGATCATCAAGATATCTGGTTCATTGGTAATTTGAAGAGGTTAAAGGCTAGATGATTCGGAGAATGGAGGCAAAGGTATTAGGCCAGCAGACTCACACTAAATTTCCTATTTTCATCAGTGTGGACTGCTGATGGAAAGAACCTGAGTCAAGAAAATGACAAACAAAACTACTGCCTCTTTGTGCGATTTAAATCTTTAGCTTCATAAATTTAAGGTGTTATCCCAACATCCTTAATGAGGCAAAATAACAGTTGGCAAGAGTGTTTAAGACTTTAAGTGCATTAGAATAGTTGGGTTAAATTATCAGATTGGTCAGGTTCATGCATGAGGGATCACACTTGCAAAGTGACATGGAAACTTTTTAAATCAGCCACTACATTGACCAAACTGGTTAAATAGGTCATCATACTAAGGGGAAGAATCCATGGCATATTTAGTGCAGATCTATACAAGATATGATGGCTAAATTGGATAAATTGTTCATCATACTATGGGGAATAGTTCTTTTCTCTCTGATCTTTGTTTTGACAGTAGAATCTGCAGAACTATCTAATCATGTGAGTATAACGAACACATTAAAGATTTGATGTTAATGAATAATTGAAGATGCTAAATAGATGTAACATAACCTTCATTGTGATTTTACATGCTGTGATTGATACTAGCTTAAGCTTCATGTTATACATTCCCTCATTTTCTTTGATCTTGTCATGGTGATTTCCAATTTGCGTAAAAAGTTCACTTCATGGTTGATCTTTCAATTATTATAAATGTTTCACTTGCACGGTTGTTATATACTAATAAAAGAAACTGTGGATTGTGTTTTTGAATAATTTGATTAATTTGTGATGCAGGTTGCAGCACTTTCAGTTGCCTTGTTCAGAGCTCTTAACCTAACAACTCGGTATGCAAACTTTGTATTAAATAGCTAAGTAGATTTTTCGAATTTTCCATGTTACCATCTCATTCTTAATTAGTTTGGAGAGTTTTAGTGTATATATCTTAAAGAGTGTTGGATCTTATCAAAGTTTAAATTTAAGGGAGGTTTTGGATTTGGCCTCAGTGAAGAAAAAGATGAAATCACCTTTTTAAGCCATCCATTCTTCTCTAGTCTCTAGTTTGACAGTAAATGATTAGATAAAATAATTTGATAATGGCATGAAGAATTCTAAGGTGAAGTTCATTACTTTCAATGCTAAGGTGATTTATAAGATGAGAGTATGTACAGTGATTTGCAAATATATACAAGGATAGGATTTGCAGTGATGATGCCCATATGTGTTGATTTATATAATCATAAACCAGTTTAATAAGGAATATATGACCAATATATGTGAATATCTGTATTTCATCAAATACTATATACATCATATTCGACGTTAAAATTTATGCCTTTGATTCTTCTTCTGCTAGGTGTTTGATTTCAAACATGTGAAATGTGATGCATTTTCATTGGATTATTATATCAAGTTATAGAAACATGTCTTAGGAGTGAGATTCTAGAATATGTTTGTAGTTTCTAAGATGCTTTTATTTCATCTTTATTTAAACAAACATATCATACTTAATTGAAATTTTGAGGTAAACTTTTTCATATCATGTGCCTGTACTTTGTAAAATGTTTGAAATTGACTTGACGAAACTATCCCACGACGTTCTCTAATGATATCTATGAAGATTTGAGGTTGTGACTGGTTTACTCATTTTTTGTTGGGCATGA
>JBAMHZ010460396.1:0-20513 GCA_037177395.1 Alpinia galanga | reverse complement strand
CGTAATAATTTTAAAATAATTTGAAATATGTTGAAGCAAGTTTGATATGTTTAAGCATTTTGACCAAGTCTGTAAAAAAAATATATAAAATGCTATTTACATAATATTTTTGATCATACAAAAGTTAGTATTTTTGGGATAAAAATATTTTTTATCATAATATTTAGATGGACCCTTTTAATTTTTATCCTTTAGTAAAAGCATCAATAATCATACAATTGATGGAAAATTTGATAATAAATATTATAGTTTTATATTTTATGAAATAGGCTATTAACTAAACTCAACACCTAGATTAAGAAGAAAAAAAATATATAGAAAAAAAATATTATCAAAATTAATAGGGATAATAAATAATAAAAAAATTCAACTGGTTTGGTGGCTGAATTGAGGTTCAAACAGTACTACTTTTTGGAGTGTCTTTTCCGGCAAGACAAAAACATGAAACATCCATTAAAATTTAAAATAAAAATAAAAAAAAATCCTCAAAACCACACCTTGGAATTTTTTTTATTTTTTTACTTTAAACAAAAGTGTTTGTCTCTAAACAAGCACGCAAACTCGATCTCACAATCATGGCGAAATGATTCCATCATCTCCTCCTCCTTTCATGTCTCCATCTTAATACACATCTTCTCAGCACAAATACCAAGGCCTCCCTTCCTTTCCTTCCCTCTCCCCTCATTCATTGCATATCCTTCATTTCTTAGTGCCCAGCATTTGTTTCCTTCGAAATAAACGGGTCTCCGAGGGGAAAGAAAGAATGATGACTGGTGGTGGTGGAGGAGGCTGCTCAGGAATTAAAGGGGAAGCTTTAGGCCATTGATGATGCTGCCTTTTTGCTGCAACATGAGCATTTATTATATCTGTAGATTTAATGAGCATTTTGTTTCCTCATGAGTTTCTCTTCCTTGTAAGTTTTTACTTTCTGAATCAGAGTTCTTAAAAGATGACCAAAAAAAAAAGAGACAGGTTTTCAGCAAAAATGTTGAAAAGAATTAATATTCACTCTTTTTAAGTTTTCCTGTAGCTATTTTCTTCTTATGCTCTTCCTTTTTCTTCTTCTCTTGATCTCTCGTAAACTGGCAAATGAAGGTGGAAGTGCTATCGTAGGGAGCAGTAAGATTGTAGCAAGTTTTTCCTTCTTTACGTTCATTAATGTGAAGGTCAAAAATAAGAAGAATACTCCATGCTCGAGTGATTCTTTTAGTCATTCCTGCGAGCATCTACTAACTGCTAAATTCAGGAGAGAAAAAATATATATTTATTGAAAAAATAGTTAGAAAAAGTAGAGAAAAATCAAGTTTGTTGAAACAGTAGTAGGCGTTTAATTAAAAGAAGTTTCTTATAAAATTTTTAGTGTGTATTGGATCAGGAAAAGGAGAAACGGACTGCAAAAGTTAGTCAATTATCAGAGCGTTATTCGCAAGAGCAAACTCAACTGCATGATCTCACTTATAAAAGTTTGAATTGATAGAAACATTCTGTAAATTTGTTAAAATATAAATTAAAAGAGCTGATGGACAACCAAAAGCACCAATGGAGAAGCTAAAGAGCAGCATCAGCTATTCAATTCTTCAAAATTATGGTAATCATCCACGAGTCTAAGAACAGGAAAGACTGGGAAAAGGTGGTTTAACTTGGCTAATTAAACTTCGATATAGCCAGAGAAAGAGAAAAAGAAGAAAACAAGGTAGAATTATCATCTTAAGGACGACAAAAAAAAAAAAAAAAACATGGCAAATTATCACTAATATTATGCACAACTGCAAGAAAAGATAGGACAATAAAAGGGTGTTTTGACTTGGATAATTAAACTTCGATATAACCAGATAAAGAGAAAAGAAAACAAAGAGAGAATATCAACATCCTTCTTCTTCTTGTCCTCTGTTCCATCAGAAGTTGCTTCCTCGATCAATTATGTAGTGGATTGGGACCAGTAGGCACCATTCTCTTCTCCTCTTCATCAACACCCAAGCTTTCATTAAAACTCTTTCCTCCCTGAAGAATCCCACAAGCATCGATTACCACTCTTGCCTCTGTTTTCAGTCTATCTTCCTCCACTTCAAGCCTCTGCTTCAGTCCTCCAATCTCTCGACTTAAGACACCAGAAACAACAAAAATTATTAAGAATGAAACCAAAGCTGCAGCTCTTCTCCTCATTTCCTATAACTGAGTAAAACAGAGGAAGGTCGTTGAGGAACCGGGAAAGAAGAAATGGAGAAGAAGAGGAAGGAGAAGGTAAGGGAAAAAGAAAAAAAAACTGATAAGAAAGCATGAATTGAAAGGAGTCAAAGAGGAGCAATAAGTGAGGTTCCTCGTAGAGGCAATATTTGTGGTATGCGATGCATACTTTTCCATTGCCCTCGATCAGTGACTCCACCAAACAGCATTAATGGACCTTCAATTCTGCAGCAGGTAAGGGAGAGAGAAGAGAACAAGAGGAGGCGACAAAGCCTGGTTTGGGATCTAAGCGATAGGGTAGGAGTCGGAGAGAGACAAGAGTAGGATTCAAATTCCATTCCATTCCTTCGATTCAATTCTTCTTCTACACCTGCGGGTTTTTGTGTGGGTGGAGTGGAGTTGGCTTCCTTCTGCATGTACTTTGCTTTTCCGCTCTTTAATTAAATAAAAATGTACAGGTTGTTGCTGGCAACAAGAACAGCGACATTAATAGTTAGTAAAAGAATATGAATAGTTAGAAGGATAATAAATATAATTGGTTCTTCTTAACATCATCTGCAAACATCAGGGGTCAGAGTGGGCGCTGTTACAAACTGGACCACTTCATTTTGATGTGATAAAAATACATCCATATACTTCGCACATCCACTTTGTTACTAGAATATGAAAGGACACTTAAGATCGGTACTGAAAGATTACAACAAAAACTAAACAGTTTGTCGCTTGCTTTTATCCAAACTATCCTTAATGCTCACAAGGCAGTTACCATGTTGCCCAGTTCGAAATGATTTTCATAACTCATGCTTCCTCATAAGGATTTAGAAAAACTAAGATGGTCCAGGTGGGCCTTGAGGATACTGCTGCCCTGCAGATGACAGTGGAGGCGCTGGGGGCCGTGAAGCCGCCGTCATTGGTGGGTAAGGTGCATACTGCTGCTGCTGCTGGTAAGTTGGTGGCGGCGCCATGAAGCCATATGGTGGGTAATGGGGTGGGAAATGTCCCAGTTGATGTGAAGGAACCATGGGATAAGTGTGCCCCTGATGAATAGGTCGCTGCTCCGATCCACCCTTGCTGCTATCGCCTCCCTCCTGTGCGGGGATTACAGCACCCATCCTCTGAGGATCCATGGAAGGGTAGAACATCCGTGTAGCTTGCGGTGGTGCAGGAATGTTGAAATAGTTAGGTGGCGGCTGCATATGGTTCTCAGTTCCAGGCGGAAGAGGCTGCAGGTTGCTCTGTTGCTGAGATATGACAGACCTTGGAAGCATCCCTGCATGAAATGCAACTCCTTGCCTTGCAGCATCATCGTCCAATGTTTCTCCCTCTGGTTTTGGGGCCTGAGGCCGCCCCCACATAAGCTTCAACCGAACACCCTTTATGACCAGCTTGTTAGCGAGCTCCTCTGCAGCTCTTTCAGCTGCTTCTCTTGTGGTGTAAGTTACAAATGCACATGCTCTCTGAAGCACCATCCTAATGGACTCTATCTCACCATGGGCATAGAAGTTATCCCTCAGATCCTGTTCGGAGATTCTGCCATCTAGTCCACCCACATACAGAGTCTTTATACTTTCATCATCTGGAGGATTTAGAGAGGGCATCTCCCCAGCCTTGCTTAGGAGTTTCATAGCAACAGGATCATTCACTCTGCACGTAAAAAAAAAGACCATCATTAGTTCTTAGACAACATTAATGAGTAGCAACAGGGTCATTCACTCTATATAATAGAAGAAAAAAGAAAATTTTGAGCCAAATAAACAGAATTCTACACATTATTGCAAGAAGCAATTTGCAAAATATAAGATAATTTTAGATCCCACAAACTCCAGAAATAATGTTATATTCTTCTTTCTTTTTTTTTCACTTCAAATAAAAAATTGAAATTCAAAAGCATCCCTTCCCAAAGAAACCATCAGCAAACTTCTTGATTCATATTCAAATGATTTTTCACATGGTCATTCTTCTAGATCAGACTTACTCTGTCAAATGATCCAATTGACCATGATACATCTCATCTACTACAGCCAAACTGGTTTGGCCTCTAATTCTCAAGCTAACCATTTGAACCAGAAGACTTGGTTCAGTTTTAAAAAAAACACAGGTTAGGAGCAAATACTGAAATGAACTTTATTGTCAATGCGGAAGCAAATAAGCCAAAGGAACTAGATATCCATTTGACTAGAATAGCATGCCTGCTTATGTGATATAGATATTAGCAAGTGACGATGACAGATATAGAAATGGTTCAATTTCAGTGTTTGATATGCATTAAGATTTGTGTAACAATGCCAATATGGACTTTCAGAAATTGAGATGCCAAACACCTGGATCCATACCCCATGTCAGATACCAAGTAACATATTGTCCACTATGTCATACTATTTATACTGGAATAGATTAACTAATTTCCAACCTAAAAATGTTATATATCAACTTCTAGATAAAAAAAAATTTCATCCCTTTTGCTTGACAAAGTATAGTGTAACTTACAAATGAAAATTTAGCCATCATACATACCCATAATATCTGTCTTTTATGTTTTGTTGAGCTAATTCACCAGTTTCAGGCATTTCATGTCGGTATGGACATTCAGCACCACGAGTGCATTCTCCACGCATATAGAAGCTACAAACATGGGCCCGATTTCTTTTGTAATATGGAGTTGTCCTTTGAAGTTTTAGAATAGTATCATTTGGATGCATTTTACCATAAGAAGATTCATAATCTATGCCAGCTCTGGCCTGAAACAAATAAGATGTAAAGGTGTTGAGATATGAAAACCAAAAATACAAAGAGCAAAAAACTCAAGCTCAATGCTAAAAAAAGAAAAAACAAACAATAGCTAAACTCATACAATCAGCAAAGTTTGCTGCAAGACAAGCCAGTATATTATTTTTTGTTTGTTCAACATTAATCAAGGATGGTGACTTGCACACAAGCCAGTCCATCAGATAAATGACACTAATATAAAAAAAAGATCAGTTGATCCTCTGCTGAAGTTCTTATTACAATTTAACATTTATTAGATTACAGTTTAAAATCTCACTAAAAGTTGTACTATTAGGCTTTTTGCTGCACTAGAACCTATTCTCTTTTAACCCAAGAAAGAAGTGGTGTCTTTCTTAATTGGACTGATTTTCAATACCAAAATTGCAATCACTACCATTGATAAGCACATAATTTAGCAGGTGCCTCAATTTGGTTTAGAACAATACAAACTTGAATTTATTTCTAGATAACTTCCACAATCCTAACCTAATCTCTACACAAATATAAAAGCAGAATGTCGAAGTTTCTTCCTCTATTGCCACATCAACTATCTTACAGCAATCTTAAAAAATAAAAAATTCTAGAAAACTTGTTAAATAACAGTGCATCTATTAACATCACAGCAACTGCTCCCTCCATGCTTTAAGTATGTTGTTGTCATGACTAACCATTAATTTGAAAATTGAATGGAAGAAATGCAGCTGGGTTTTATTTTCCGTGTATTCTTTGAATTTCCTCCTCTCAGTTTAAATAGAATGTAGATGCAATTTATGAGCAGCAATGGATCTCACACTTTGAGAGACTCTGAGAGAACCAGCAAGCACCAGGAGGATATTTCAACATGGACAAAGATGGTAGTAGCACAACAATCAAAAAGGTTTCTCAGATTCACTTTCATAAGCAAGTGTCAGATTATCAATACAACTGGGTTCCTCTATACAATTGAATCGTTGATAAGAGATCAAGCATAAATTTCCTTTTGTGTCATAATAAGTAACAGGTCAATTGTCCCTAACCTCTGTTAACCTTACCGTTGAACAAGCCAAATGTCTAGTATGGTAAAGAAAAACAACTGCTAAGAAAGCAGAGAAGGCAAGTAAACAATTCTGACAAAGCACATGCACGACCAAAATATATACTCTAATGTAACCAAATAAATGGAAAGAGAGAAAAATAAGTGTAATACAACCAACAGGAATCTAATCTACTGGTATATGCAAATAGAAAAACTACACAGATGAGCTTATAATGGAGCATACCTTGCGATCATGTTCTTCAGCAAAGTACTCTCTATTCACATCACTCTTTGGAATGGCATCATTAGAGTTGATGGCAAGCGCGGTGTCCCGAGCCTGAACTGGCAACCCATATTCGAGATCAAGAATGCATACCTGACAGACATTCTTCAGCTTACAGCAAGTCTGACAAATTTCAGTTTTCTTGTACCTTGCATCACGTCCAGGCCTCCATCTGAAGACAGTAAATGGCCGCTTACAGATTTTGCATTCCTTGTCATAATCAGCCTTTGTCTGCAAAATCACAATGAAACAAACAGTGATTAAGTTACTTCTAGATCATCCAATGGACACTAAAACAAGAACATGAAATTCAATATCAGCAGCACAGTGCTAGAACAACTAAGTTAATCTGATCTGTTCCAAACAGTAATATATATTTATCAAAGGATCCAAAATGTGAATCCTACCACATGCTAGTCCGCCATGCATTGGTTATTGTCTCCTCTTTAAGTTATTGATATAAAGATATTGATTTCCTGATAAACACTTATAACTAACTAAAATCCAAGAAAGATAGGTTTGGCTAGCAAAGTTTTGGCTTCAAGT
Organism: Alpinia galanga; assembly: GCA_037177395.1. Lineage (NCBI taxonomy): Eukaryota > Viridiplantae > Streptophyta > Magnoliopsida > Zingiberales > Zingiberaceae > Alpinia > Alpinia galanga. Next base: position 13,719 of record JBAMHZ010460396.1, on the reverse strand, counting down.
AAAACACTCGCAAACCACTATGCTTATCCTTGAAGTTATCAATGGCAGTGCTATGGTAGTATATGATGCCGAATTAAAATTTTAAAATAAATTATGAACCTCAATCCGAGCAGAAATTGACAGATCCAAACACTAGACTCAAATATCACGTGTTCCCCTAAACGAAAACCTAGATAACACCAAGGAGAAGCTTAAAAAAAATCTAACGGCCAGTAGACCATATTAGGGTTTCGATCTATCATATGGACCTGCTTCGCTTCCCTTCAGAGCACCAAAGGTCATGCGTCCATAAAAACCTAAACCCAATAGTATGCCCAGTGCGACCAAATCAAGCCCTCCAAACCCAGATTTTTTTTGGCCAACTCATGTCTTCCTCCTGGCATGTAAAATCCGACGACGCAACATAACTTCACAATAACCTGCGACGCTCTATCTTAATTTCAGTTCGATGCTTCCGACCAAATACATTGAATTCCTACATAGAGTTAGATAAAGATCGAAGAGTACCATTCGAATGTAAGGGTTGTCACCGAGGCAGGAATCGCAGATGATGGGGAAATCGGAGCGTTCCCATCCATCGGCCTGCGCGTCCCGCAGCAGCCGGTGCGCCATGGAGATCGATTCGGACGACGAGACAGCCAAAGAGAAAGTGACACAGCCCGGCGGATGTGCCCCTAACCCCCTTTTATAATAACACAACTTAACACGGCTTAACAGATTTTCCCGTTTTTTTCCTAAAAATTCTCAACACATTTTTCGTTTTTAAATTAACATTAAAAAAAAATGGACAAAGATCAACAAGCTCCTCAAAATATATAAATTGTTAAAAGGATTTAGTCGTAATTATTACAATAAAAAAATGTAAATATAAATTGTATTTCAAATTTGTGTGATAAATAAATCAACAGAAAATCATTACCTTCAATATTAATTATAAAATTGATGATTTTCATAAATTGATTTTTATAAAATAGACGATGATTTGACCATTTTAAACGTGAGATGCCCGTTTTGATTTTTGCCAATTTTTTTTTAAATGTGTTATTTTAAATAATTTTTTTTTAAACTGTGTTATTTTCAGTTTATTTGGGCACATACGTGGCACATACGAGGCACCATCTTAATAATGGGCAGATTATTTGGGCTTAGGCCCAGTAAATGGGCTGAAGATTAGGGTTTTGAGGGATGTTTGGGTTCCCATCGGCGTAAAACTCCAGCAGGGTCTCGATTGCCAATTGTAGTTGCGGCTCGGGTTCCCTATCTAACCGGAGGCAGAGGTGGAAGGGGCGTTGCCGTTTTTTCTTCGGTCAGATTCTTCTCCGCCGCATTTTCAGGCTTGGAGTATCACCAGCTCATCCTCTTCTTCTATTTTTGCTGTTAGGTGGAGTGCTGGGATATTTGCAGGAGGACGACAGACGACGAAATAGCTTCTCCGGTTTTTGTTCTCTCTCTTTTGCTCGCTTGCCCGAAGTGCCTGTTTTTTGTTCAAACAAAGTAGTCCTGAAAATTTCCGGATCTCTCTCGTGAAAGATTTTCTTCGCTTCCTGATTTTGTTTTTTTATTCTCTTTAATTTTGGTCTAACTTTTGGGTTTCAATACTGTATCTCATCACGCCAAAGTTCAGGTGGCGTCCGTTCGTTATTTTATATGTTGAATCATGGAAACTGGAATGCTTATTCTATGATGTTATCTGGAGCAACTTTCATTGAATGCAAATCCTAAAGCCTGTTTTATATTTGGACATTCGTTGTGGCTATCTCTAAACTTTTGCCTGTTAGGTTAGGCTGGCAATTTTTTTTCTTCTTCTACTGAGTTAAAATTAGATTTTACAGTCACCGAAGCGATTGTCATCTATAATTCTCTATCATTTTAATATTTTCTATTTTCTCATGTTTTGATAATTTTAGTTGTTCTTTTCTGAATACACTTGTAAACATAAATTAACCACAATTTATAGTGTCCAACGTTGCGACATTTTTTGAATGAAGAATTTGTTCAAACCCTTCAACCCTCAACTTATGGATGCTCAAGCCAAACAATGGCCTAGTTGGTTGTTCTTGCTTTGTGTTGTGAGATCATTTTGTTAAAGAAAAATCTATATTTACATCAATATCAAGGCTGCTAAGTTTTAAGTTTATTGTTAATTGAATTTGGCCTTTCATCAAGTCTGTAAGCTACTATGTTTGCATGCCATCTTCTTCATAGTCATATCATGCCAGGTTAGCAAGTAGTAATGCATGTATTGGTGGATGATAAGGAATCTGTCTGTTGATGTTTACAATTTCTCAGCCTCCATCATTTTCGCATTTAACTGAAATCTTAATCTGTGTAGGTAGTTTGTGTTTAAGTGAGAAGAAGATGGTTGTCAGAATCCGTCTTTCAAGGTTTGGATGTAAGAACAAGCCTTTCTATCGAATTGTGGCTGCTGATAGTCGCTATAAGAGAGATGGGAGACACCTTGAGATTTTGGGCTATTACAATCCTTTGCCAGGTCAGTGGGTATTTTACTATATATATATATATATATGAATTGCTCAAGTATCAATGTAATTTAGGCTTTCTTGTTCTCAATTTGGGATTAGAACAATCCCAGTTGGTTCATATTTGACGGTTGAAGTTTCTTGTTAGTTGTGGTCGCAGGTCTGATGTAATGTTGTAGCTTCTCCCTTTGGCTCCCAGCCACTTTTATCTGTTAGTATTCTCCACAACAAAAGAAGGTCACATGACTTGGAATCACACTAGAGTTACAGTAGGAGTAGGCTTTCTTAGTTGTGCGCTGCACCTTGTTAATGTCTTCTTTGCAATCTAGAAGTCCACACCTCCTCTCCCTTATCATCACTTCACTCCGCAATCAATTGTTTATCTCTTTGCCTTCAGAACAGTGGTCTTGAATAGCTCAGGCCTCATATGCAGTTGCTTCGGCAGATTTGGAAGGGAACTACGTAGCAGGCCCTAAGTGATCTTATTTTAATTAGGCAGCTTATGTTTGCTTATTTTTGTTCCTCCTTTTTTTTTTGTGTGTGCCTATTAGCTATCTTACTGGTTGTGAATATGTAACAGGGCAAGATGGTGGTAAGAGAATGGGAGTGAATTTTGACAAAGTGAAGTAAGTGATCATTTCATGATCCTACTATGATCCAGTCTTTTCTTCTGTAATGTGTTTTTGCACCAAGTATCTTCATATCTTTGAATGCTCCACCATGTGATGGCATTTGTACATTTATATCCTTTGTTCTATTTTACCTCACAGTCACAGATGCCATTATTTGGTGAACTAAATAATCTATTAGTATGTTTTATCCAATCCTTTCACAAAACCATACTCAAATTTGAAGCCTGTGTTAGAAGTCTTTACCTGTGTTTGATGTTTTTTCACATCTGGTAGTGTTTATGTCTTCCTGCAGTTGGTTTCTCATAGAATACATGGTTATTCTTTGTAGTCCAATTTGATTGGATGGTATGTCAACTTTGAGTAGGGGAGAGGGGAAAGAAAGGAACAGTGGAGGAAGAGAGGGAAAGGTAAAGGAAAGATTTTTTTCCCCCTGTTTTATGTACTTGAAAAGAGAGGAAAGAAAGACAAATAACGGAAAGCCAAAATATTCCTTCGAATTTGCCATTCCTGTGAAGTGTAGGGTTAAATCACTCTTTTCAACATTTTCCTCTACTCTTTTGCCCACGTTTGGACTGGACCAGAAGTGGAGAAAGGAGCTTCAAAGTGTTCTTTTCTCCCTCTTTTCCTTCTTTTGCTGAAGTAAACATTGGAATTTTGCTTCTTTGCTCTTCATTTCTTTCTATTTGGGTTCCTTTCCCCTCGAGTAAATGTGCCAAATAGCTGTTTGCTTCATTTCCTTTGTATATTCTTTAAAATGAATGACCTTTGTGCTACTACACTGTAGGTGCAATTTTGTTATACTCTAAATTACTCCAGAGCAGAGTTCCTATCAGAATTTAGTGACCTAACATTGATAAGGGCATGCTATTTTTTCTGTCAAGTGTGAACTTGTACACTTTCCTCCCAAATGCTAGATTAAAATATTTCCACCATTATTTTATTTATCCAAAAAAAATTCTTTTAGTTTATCTGCAATGTGTTTTTAAAGATGGTTACAGTTTTCTGATGTGAATTAGTTTTTGGCCCACTGGTCTTCTTCATTTTATTATTTGGTTTCAAATGCAAATTTCTGCTTAACGCAGCAAGGCATCTTTCTTCAAACTGATTTCCTGAAACTCTTTCCTTTGTTAATTTAGGTATTGGTTATCAGTTGGTGCACAACCTTCAGACCCAGTCCAAAGAATCCTCTTCCGAGCTGGGCTCCTACCACCACCACCAATGGTTGCGATGACACGTAAAGGCGGTCCACGCGATACCCGACCCATTGATCCAATGAGTGGCCGATATATCACTCCTAAAGATTCGGAAACAATCCAACCAGATGACAGTGACACTGAAGAGAATGAGTTGGTGGACAACAAAAATGCATAATTATTTGTTAGTGAAGATGAAGATAATGCCAATGTCCTGTCCCATTGGAATGTTCCCAAAAGCCCTATTTTGAACAACCGATAAGCTATGCCAACTCACCTTTCTTGAAGTACATAAGACACAAGGCTTGAAAGCCAAAACATAAGATCCAATTCCTTTCTTGATAACTTATCCATGCAACAGTGACTTGTTTGTGTGCTGTTACTATAAGCCATGACCTACAAACTACTTTTTGCTTTTTGATTGCATGATAAATATAAAAAAAAACGTCCTTAATACAATATTGTGTTTCTTGATGCTGAATGATGACATATTCAATTGATTAGATTTTGTTCTTCAGATCTGGAAAAGATGCCTTTTGCAGCCCTACAAGCTTAATATTATTGCCAAGAGATGCGTTACTGATGCTTTGCCTCCAAATCTGAGACTAAAGGGAGGGAGTGTGCTCCTTAAGGTTTCTTAAGCAATTGTGGAAGGAAAACAAACTAATTGCTGATGTATCTCGTAGCTAATTTATTGCAGCATGAATGCACATTATTTATTGATGCTGAGATCAAATTCTTCCAATCACACACAAGGAATTGCTTCCTGCTGAGGCCACCCAAATCAGGCAAAATGCTAAACTTTCTCCTCCTCTCATGTGCCAAAGGATCACCCAAAGCCATCTCAAAAAAACCTTGCTCTGTTCTTCCCATCCTCCCCTCTCTAATTTGCAGTTGCCAACATTTAAGACTCGTTCCATCCCCTCCCAATGCCTCCCTCTTTCCTTTACGCACCGCCACGACCTTCCACCACCCATGGAACCATCAGCCGCCTACAAGGTGCTCGCCATAATGTCGGTGCTAACTCTCCTCTTCCGGCTCTCATCGAGTGCCTGTAGCTTCACCGTCCACAACAACTGTCCTCACACGATCTGGCCGGGGACATTGGCTGGCGCCGGCACGCCGGCACTCCCAACGACCGGGTTCCGGCTCGACGCGGGGCAGACGGCGCGGATACGGGCGGGGCCACAGTGGTCGGGCCGGATATGGGCGAGGACGGGGTGCCAGTTCGATGAAACCGGAGCCGGCACGTGCCTGACCGGGGACTGCGGCGGCCGGATGGACTGCCGCGGTGCTGGGCCGCTGCCGCCGGTGACGTTGTTCGAGATCACGCTCGGAAACGGGCTCGACGACGACTTCTACGACGTGAGCCTCGTCGACGGGTACAATTTGCCCGTCGTGGCCGCGCCGAGGGTGCTGCATGGGGCATGCAACGCCACGGGATGCCTGGCCGATCTCAACACCGGTAACGAGAATATTCAAACTCAATTTGCTAAATCCACCTTAACTAACACATCAAAATTCGTCCCCTCCTTCTTTTAATTTGGTTTTCAGGGTGTCCAAAGGAGCTTCAAGTGGAGGGAGGAGGAGGAGGAGGAGGAGGCGGAGTGGTGGCGTGCAAGAGTGCATGCGAGGCATTTGGGCTGGACGAGTACTGCTGCAGCGGTGAGTTCGCCAATACCAACACCTGCAAACCCTCAGCCTACTCGAGCATCTTCAAAGCCGCATGCCCGAGGGCCTACAGCTACGCGTTTGACGATGGCTCAAGCACCTTCACCTGCAAGGCTTACGACTACACCATTATCTTCTGCCCTGACCTCAACAAGTCGATCACTTCTCTCCCTTCTGTTAAATTTCTATCAACCTTTCTAAGCTAAAATGAATCTCATTGTACAGATTAAGGAGCTCACATAATTACTCCACAGGCCAACCTGATCAGGGAGGAAAAGAAGGTGGTGGTGGTGGTAGCGGGCCTAGCGGCGGTGATGAAGCCGAAGAACCTGATGAGAACACAGCGAGCAACTTGTCGTCTCATCTCTTCTTCCTCCCCTTGTTCTTTCTTCTGTTCTAAAGAAATTGAGCAGATTATTTATTTGCTCACCGAATGAGTATGAACTCGAGACTGGCGTCATCAGCAAATTTGGAACTGATGATGATTAAACCGTCTCAGTCAAGAACCGAGCAACGGAGCAAGACAGAGATGAGATGAAACTCATGGGCAAAGATTTTGCTCTCCGAGATCATGATCATTTATCTCCTTGAATTTATGTTGATTATTAGAATATATGGAGGAAGAATTGAGAAGAGATGTTTGAAATCAAGTATTATTAGTCCCGAAGATATTATGAACACCCACCCAATTGCGGCATTATTATTATTATTGTTAAAATTAAGTTTAAAATTTTAAAATAGTGTTGACTGAGAGAAGCCATTTAAGTGCTTTCGAAATCCGCGCTCATCGGCTTTATTTGTCCAAAAAATAAATAAATAAATAATAAAACCCCTCCGCTCCTTTACCAGGCGATGTATCCAAAGCGTACGGTTATTAGTCCTCTCCCTCCGCGTGCCGGAGCGGCTCGCCATTCCATCGCCATCCCTCGCGGTCTCTTCTCCCTCCTCCGCCTCCTCCTCCAATGCCGTGGATCTGGACTTCGTAGCACTCGTCGCTCTCAACTTCTGCGTTCGACGAGCCGCTCTGCGGCGATCTCGCTGCCGATCCTGCTGTTGTGCGTGACTATTGCCTCCTCTGGCTGCAGTCGCTATCTGATTTTCTTTTTTTGGAATACTCTCTTTTGAAATTTTTTTGAGTGTTTTCCCGGAGAAAGAAGGGATCCTGTTGGATTTTAGTTTCGGAAGCTATTTTCTGTTGTCGATCCTTCCGTCTTCTCGAGGGGATTCAATGGAGTTCCTTAAAGCAAGAAGATTTACCATTTCTCGCTTTGGTAAGTTCACGGGGAGAAAAGATCCGGATCACGAGCTTGATCAGTTATCGGAGACAAAAGAAGAGGCGTTGGACGCGATGCCGAAGCCAACTGCTGCTGCTGATCCTGTTTCGGACGGGGGCGAGAGTGAGGACGACGATGATTTCATCACGAATGAGGTGAAGCGGCGGCTGGAGCAGCTGAGGAAGAACAGCTTCCTGGTTCTTATACCGGAAGAAGACTACCCGGAGGGAGAGGAGGAGAGTAGCTCGATTGGGTGGCGGGAGTCGGACATGGGCGATGCTTATCCAAGCTATGGATTTGATAAAATGTACGATGAGTACACTCAGAGGATGCTGTTCTTCGACAAGTGCATCACCAAACATCTCAAAGAAGCTGGTATGGCATTAGCTAACGCTGAATTGACTTTGGATACTTACACTTTCTAGACTAAATTTTAATGTTATTTTGTAATGTCTACTTCTATCTGATTGGTTGATCATATAATTGAACTCATTCACTTGTTCCAACAGACCGTATTCACCATGAATATTCAGTGTGGTACTTGAAAAACTTTGAACTTTTAAACTCAGTTTATTTATTTATTTTTGTATATATCAAATTTTATACTTAAAATTGATCTGATAAATCTTTTAAGTAGCTCTTAATATTTTAGGTTGGTTTGCCTCGATATACAATCACATATTACGATGGCACTTTGATGCTGTTGTGAATTTCTCCACATTTATATTGGCCTATAAATACCTGTTGTTTCAGAATCTTTGGGCAGGCCAAATCAGTCGCCAAGACCTATGTCAAAAAAAATAGCCCTGGGCCTCCGCAACATCTCTTTAAAGAGGCAAGATGAACTTACAGAAGAATGTGAGTACCTGTATCCGTGCCAAAATCTAGAAGCTGCCTATGTTGCTCAAGTCTCTTTAAGCTGGGAAGCACTCTATTGTCAGTACTTGCAACTCAACCAGAGGATATTGATGCAGTCTGAGCATTTTGGCTCCTATGGCTATGCAGCACAAGCATTTCAGCAGTTCCAGGTATTATTGCAGAGATTCGTTGAAAATGAGCCTTTTGGCCAAGGATCCAGAGTGGATATTTATTCCAACTGTCGGAGTTTGCAATCTAAGTTTCTTCAAGTCCCAAATTTTCTAGGTAACATGTAACCTAGAAAATTTATGATCAAAATATTTTATGTTATTTTCTATTAAAGTCATCACTTATGTGATCCACTTTGCTAGTTCAGTGACAAATACTATATGCATGACATGCTACCATGGATAGCTCAGTCAGGCACTGTGTAACCTGTCACAAGATTTATATCCATTCCACTGTTTTATTACGACATCAGATTTAAGAATAATTCTACCATATATATAACATGTTAGTTCTAATGTAACATTTGCCCTTCTATTTTGTTAAGTTATAATGTACGGTTTTTTATTAAACAAATGCATCCCTGTGGTGGTTATTAAATTGCTTCATCCATATTTCTCTGATTCACCTAGCTGGATGTGTATCAACTAGCAAACTTCATAAAGTTAGCTTCAACATGAATAGTTGAGTGTCAAAGTTGTATAATATGGTTTTTTGCTATTTATTGTGTTTTCAGAATATAAAGAACATCACATGAAATCGCAAACCAAACTTTTCTTTTTACTGTTTGTTCTTTTTTTTTCTTCAGGTTTTGAAAAGAAAGAAAACGTGGATGATTATTTGGATGAGCCAGTGCTAGCTACCGAACTCATTAAGATAATTGGGGATTCAATCTTAACATTCCTCCATTTTCTGAATGTAGACAAGAAAAAAACTAGTAGTTTCTTTTTGGCTTATAGCCCTCGAGGCTCCCTTCAACAGGTTCGAGCCTCGCTTGCAAAGGTATGCCAGATAAGTTTCTTCAGCGAGGAAAAACCTAAACTATTGACCTTTTTTAGTGCAAAATATCAGCGATCATTCTTCTCTAACTCCTTGCCTTTTATTATCTAGTTTTCTTTTCGGCCTCTGCACTGTTCATTCATATAAAAACACTTTAGCATGCTTATCTACCTCTAATGGTTCCATTCTTCCCAGTTGCTGATCAAGAGGCTCTCCATGATACATTCTGAATTTGCCAGCTCCAAGCTGTAGAACATGAATTGCCTTCCCCATCTGCAATTTGCGTATGGGATAGCATATGCTATGTCACCATGGTTAATTTTAATACTCAAGTGACATGTATGCCATTCTTAGCAAACTAAAATTCTCAGCTTTTGGCTGTTTGGCATATTTTAGTATCTGCATGCCACCATATCTAGCTTTGTGGTCTTTTTTTTTTTTTGTGACGTAACTAATAGTTAGTTATGGTGGATTAAGAACCTGGAATTGTCATACATCCATCTAATCTCATGTATCCTTCTCTACTGAACCGCATACAATAATTTGGTAATCAACTACTGTCAGTGCAGAAGGAGATGAAAATAAAGGAGCTATTTAAAAGGAAGCATGGGTGGAGGAAGAAAGCTTGGCCCTCAAACAAGGAAGAAGTGGAGTTGCTATTTGCACTAATCGACATCAAAGTCATATCGAGGGTTCTCAGGATGGTCCATCTCAGCAAGGAGCAGCTGTTATGGTGCGAAGAAAAGATGAGCAAGCTCGTCCTTTCAGACAAAAAATTATTCAGAGATGTTTCTCCACTCCTCTTTCCATGCTGACTGATGAAAATTTCAATTCTCTGTTTCTCCTCTGGATCTCTTTTTAGGGTATAAACCATCGCTACCTGACCTTTGCTATCTACAGGCAGATGATGCGTACTGCTGCAGTAGCCTCCCTCACAATTGTGGATAAGATCTTGTTCATTCTGCTGCGCACTTGCTTACCAAGTATGAGAGATAATAGGTACCGCGTACTATCTAATTTACTGTCATAGACAATCTCTTACAGAGCATGACCTTTCTCTGAAGTACTGTTTTAGCGGGAGCTTTGTGCTTTCTTTTCTCATCTTTAATACACAAGCAACACTCTTGGCAAGTTTTGAAGATATAAAGTTTAGCCTGTCAGTTTTCATGCTTGTGAAAGTAATCGATACAGATGTTGGTAGCGAAAAAACAAATTCAAATAATTGAAACTACATGTTTACTGCAATATAGTATAGAATTTACTTCGCACAGGCAATAGTTGATGAGCAAAGTTTGGCGTGCAAGTCTTCTTTCACGTACAAGCTTAGTCCATTGAAAAATAACAAGAATGAACGTCATAGCAATGTTACTGGTTCAATAAGCATTGGGTATGCTCGCAACTGTATGACTAAAATGTCTAGTCATGGGTACGAGTTTCCTCCTTCAATCACAAGCGATTGGAGGCAGACTAGCGTCCCACAAAGGTGAAAAGTGGGAGGTTAGTATAATCTCAAAAACTTTATAGAAGAGAACAATAAAAGAGGACAATACTAAGATGAAAACAATGCTATTAATATCTCATAACGTTAAAATATTAGACATGATAGCAACACTAATTAAAACATTAGCTTATTAGAAACTATATCATTAAAATACTGATATAAATATATATGGATGATACTGAGATTATATGAGAGAAAAAATCTTAAGCATCATGCATGGTTAATAAAGTTCCATCATTCTTAGAGATTTTTTAAATTCCTTTTTTATTTAATTTTCTCTCTCACTAATTTCAATCCCCTCCAATCCTACTGATCCAATAAAACAGATATTGGAATCTTCAATATCAATATTGATATTGACAACCATGATATGATCCTCAGTTAATCCATTTTTGTAGCAAAAAAATATGAAAACAAATGTTAATGTTAAAGGACTGGATCATAGGACCAAAGAAATTTATTTAAAAACCTAATAAGTTTATGTTGAATTATTATAAAGGATAAAGTTCGTAAGAAAATATCCATCAACACACCACAATCAATGAATGACATCAACAAAGACGGCGATCAGTTGGCTAAGAAAGAAAATAAAAATAAATCTGTCCTTAATTGACGAACAAATATTAAGAGACATCGAAACTAGAAATTATGTTCTAAGATAGAATGCCTGTCATACTAAAGCATGTCTTTAATTGGAAAATGAAGCAACAACAAAAAAGAAGTTACTTCTTAGTATTACCTCCAAATAAAGCAGCAACATGAGAAGCATAATTGTTGAATTTATAATTCAGAAATATAATTATTAGAACGGACCAAATGAGGAACAAGTTACAAACTTACATGATCACAAAGCAGCAGCAGCAGACCATAGGCATACTGATGTAGATATCATTCAGACAAACATTGCAAGCTCTGGTCGGCTATACAAATTATTTCCATCATCTTCTAGTGTGGGATAAGCAGCTACTAGAGCATCTTGGGATCCAATGTAAAGTGAATTGTAGATTTTCCAGTAGACCTCCCTAACTTTCCTTGCAGGGTGAAATAAGCCCTGAAGGCAGTAATTCAGAATAACAGCTGCATTAACAGCTGCACCAAGTGCAACTCTCATGGCTTAAATAGCTTCCATTACCGCATAAATAACACGAGGAGAAGTTTCGAAAATGTTGGGCCAGACTTAATTAACCAAATGAACAAGTGCATCCTCAACCCAAACCAGCAACTCCCAAAGCCATGTGTTTAACATCAGAAGCAGCAGTCTGACGATGAACCAGATCCCTGTCCATCAAAGCATCCTCCAACAGTGGTGTAACAGCATATATATATATATATATATATATAGTCTTTACCCATCTCACCTATGTACTCAAAGAGGAATGAGAGATTTAGCCTCCAGAGTTTGCTCGGACGGCTAATGTAATTATGTTAAAGTCCGAAAGGTCAAGAGATCGATTCTTAAGTTTTACTATCAAGCTACCGATGATTTTGCATTTCTGCGTTGACCGTATTGGGTTCTTAATTTATCCTCCTTCACACGTAGGGACAGCAGTGGGGAACCGCTAATATGACGGTTTCATATATTTTTTTCAGAGGAATGAGAGGGATTTAAGAACACCATTCTGTACATTCAGCTCAGGAACACGGTACTCATTCATAAGAGCTGGCAGAACAGAAAAAGTGAGCATGTTTCAGCAACTATAGCAATGGCCACGGTTGTGCATACACGATTTTGACGCTCTTGCACTTTCAAATTGTTCAAAAGTGTTGCAAGAATATCTTGTGGCCCAATTGCCTTGGCAATATAACCAAAAGTGTTAACAGTAGCCCTTCTGATCCCTTTCTTGTGAGCCTTCAACATCGCGAGAAGCTCAAAACAAATTCTCATCCACTCCCTAGCTGGCACAAATTCTGCTCCTCGATCTGCAATTCTGCCAACAAGGTCAATGCAATTCTCCTGCACCTTTTCATGCCTGATCTTCAAGATTGGTGTTAGACGAGGAAGTAGATCCTTAATAGGTGGTGTCATCTTAGTCATACCAATGACATTGACTATAGCTTTAAGTGCTCCCAGGATGGAACCTAAGACGTCAGGGTATTCTTCTCCCAGATACTCATACAGGACAACACCCAGATGACCCATCAGTTGCTCTTCCTTGCACTGCTTCATGATAATGGCAATCCGTGCTATCAGGTCTGCAGCTTGCTGCCTAACTTTGGCACTCTTGTTCAAACGCCACTTTATTGTACCACAAATCTGGGGAAGACAAGGCTTGACCTTCTGGCCTAAAGCATTAACCACTGCACCAAATCCATTAAGCATAGCATTTGCATCATCACTCGTCTGCTCCTGGAAGGCATACAAGATCCCGTCTATAAGAAGTTCTTCTAATCTCGCATCAATATCTGATGCTCCCAGGTTAGCCACCACCTTTTCAATTGTCTCCATCACCATACGCCTATAAGGTTCACTCTCATCTTTGAGATCCTCCACTATGCTTCGTACAATATCCGCAACACCAGCCTTATTTGCAATTTCTACAGTAGTCTCCACAAGCTGCTTGTAGTTCCTGCGGTCAGGTGCCATTCTCCTAACCCAGAAATTCCTGAAAAACTCAGGAAGAATATCATTCCGGATATAGTCAGCCTCTACCCCTTCCGTACTGACACACTGCTTGGCAACGTTTAGCACAATCTTCTTCATTTCTTCATCAGGTGACTGGAACTCGCGGATAAGGATAATCATGACTTCTTTAGTATAGTAACTTGCATAAACCGCATCCATCAGAGGGATAATAAAACCAATTGCCTTCAGAAAGGCAGCAAGAACTTTTCCACGATGAGACAGATACCCTCCCATAATGGTTTCAACACTGAATCAAAGCTTTCAATACCATATGGAGCAGCCGCTTCTGCAAGTGCTGCAAGAGACAAGGCAGTAATGGTTCTCACTTTTTGATTCTCATCACTAAGACCATGCTCTATAATTTCCACCAGAGACCTAAGATGCGGCAGCACCGCACATCCCATAAGAATAGCAATCTGCTGGACAATCTTAATCCCAGTGTGCCGTGCTTGCCAAGATTTCTTACTCTGACAAACAGCCTT
>JBAMHZ010460293.1:0-20519 GCA_037177395.1 Alpinia galanga | reverse complement strand
GATCACCGTGGAGTATGAACTAGAGTTTCGAACCACGTTAAATCTTTTATGTATCATATTTGGTCTCTTTATTATTGCTACTATTGTATTTTCACTGTGCCTAATAAGTTTTGTAAAGATGAATACAATTGAATCAATCAAACGACGTCAATTTGGGATAAATCGATATTCACCCCCTCTAGCGGCAATCAACGACTCTATAATTCACCATTCAATTACTTGTGCACTATAGTCTAATCCTTAGACCTAAAGAGATCATACTGTAGATAATGAAAATACTCACGAATGAGTTATGTAGAGTAATATATATATAAGATTTTGATCACTTGAGTGCCGATTAATGTGCAACTGTGCACAATGAACAATAATTTCATTGAAAATCTATCGACATCGTTCGAAATTGACTAGATTTTGGCCGTGATCAAACGATACTGATGTCTCCTAGGATTTATGAGTTAATGTTGTACACAGGTGCACACGACATAGGTGCGTAGGAGAAAATCTCTCTCTCTATATATATATATATATTAAAATTTTCATTTTAACAAGGGTAAAATCGATAAATTAGATTTGAGCTAAACACTCAACCATATTTAGTATTATCGATGTCAAACAATTGTCTTGATCCAATTGCTTGCTTCAAAAAACTTACGTAAACTTAACAGCAAGTGGGCAAAGGAAAGTAGAAAAAGACGTAGCCATCTAATTCAATTCATAGTCAAAGTAAGTAAATTATTTATTATTAATCTTATTATTATTCAATCATCGTCCCATTTTCTACTCCACCAAGCTTTTTTCGTGTTTAAGCCCCACAATTCCTTTCTATTTGCCCTCAGCTCCTTTTTTTTTTTTTTTTTTTATCTTTCACAGGCAACTTTTCCTTCCTCTCCTTTTCCTCCTCCACGCCCCTTTCCATTTCTTCCAAAACTTTCAGCTCTCCTTTTCCCCCCGTTCGCCTGCTCCGCTGTTTCCCTCTTTATTTTCTTACCAAAATAGGAAGAGGAGAGCACCGTTGGTTGTTTACCCTACGCTCTCGTTCCGGTCAACATCTGTTCCCCCTCCCAAAACCTAATCTTTCACCCCCTTTCGATCCAAAAAAACTGGTTTTTTCTTGCTTTCTTGTCCAGCAGGCGCCCCATGGCTTTCCCTCCTCGTCTCCATTTGCTCCGGTTAGTCTTAGACAGCGCCTTCGAGTAACCCCTTACCCTTTTCCTTCTTCTCGTGCTGGTGGTGGCCTGTCTGTTGTTTTCGAGCGCATTTTGGTGTGGGATTAGGGTTTTGGAGGATGGAAGAAGGTCGACAGGAATTAGAGAGCCTGGTGGCGGCGCGGCGGTCGCTGCGGGCTAGCCTGGACAAGTCTCGAGCGCTGGGAGCAGCGCTGGCGCGTGCGGGGCCTCGATTGGAGGAGATCCAGCAGCGCCTCCCCTCCCTGGAGGCAGCCGTTCGCCCGATCCGTGCCGAACGTGGCGCGCTCGTCGCGGTAGGAGGACATATCGACCGCGCCGTGGGTCCTGCTGCTGCTGTCCTCAAGGTTTTTGACGCTGTGCACGGCCTCGAGCGCTCGCTCCTCGCCGATCCCCTGACGGACCTCCCTTCTTACCTCGCCGTCCTTAAGCGCCTTGAGGAGGCCCTTCGCTTCCTCTCTGACAACTGCGGCCTCGCCGTTCAGTGGCTCGACGACATTGTGGACTACCTCGAGGATAACGCCCTTGCGGACCCCCGGTTCATCGGGATCCTCAAGGACTCCCTCGCCTCCCTCAAGTCCTCGCCTTCGTTGCTTGATGGCGGCCTCCTTGCTGCCGCTCTCGATAAACTCGAGTCCGAGTTCCGTCGCCTCCTGGCCGAGCACACCACGCCTCTTCAGATGCCACCTGACACCGGGGACGCTCCCACCATCGCGGCATCCCCTCTCCCTGTCCCTGTCATCAACAAGCTCCGCTCCATTCTCGAGCGGATTATCGCGAACAATCGGCTTGATCGCTGCATCTCCATCTACGTCGATCTGCGAGGTTCCAATATCCGTGCCAGTCTTCGCGGGCTTGACCTCGATTACCTAGAGATCAAACCTGCCGAGTTCAGTGACGTGCAGAGCATTGAAGAATACATCGACAAGTGGAGTCGCCATCTTGAATTTGCCGTCAAGCACCTCTTTGAGGCAGAACTCAAAGTATGCTTTGATGTGTTCGAGCGCGCTGGGCCTCGGGAGATGGCTGAATCTTGCTTTGCTGAGATTGCTGCACAGGCTGGGATCCTTGCGTTCCTCCAGTTTGGAAAGACTGTCACAGAAACGAGGAAGGATCCAATCAAACTTCTCAAGCTTCTAGATCTCTTTGCAACTCTAAACAAATTGAGATTGGACTTTAACCGGTTGTTTGGAGGAAAAGCCTGTGTTGATATTCAAAATCAAACTAGGGATCTCATCAAGAGAGTGATTGATGGGGCTTGTGAGATATTTTGGGAGCTTCTTCATCAAGTAGAACTCCAAAGGCACATGCCACCACCTACAGATGGAGCTGTTCCTAGGTTGGTGAGCTTTGTTACTGATTACTGCAACAAACTTCTGAGCGAGCAGTATCAACCAGTCCTTAATCAGGTTTTGATGATACATCAAAGCTGGAAGCAGCAGAAGTTTCAAGAGAAACTACTAACAGAGGCAATTCTTGATATATTTAAGGCCGTTGAGGCAAATATTGATACTTGGTCCAAGAACTATAGTGACGTTACTCTTTCCCACCTTTTTTCTATGAACACACACTGGCATCTCTACAAGAACTTGAAGGCAACCAAGCTAGGGGAGTTGTTGGGTGAGGCAAAGCTGAAAGAGCATGAGCAGTACAAGGATTATTTTGCTGCACATTTCTTGAGGGAAAGCTGGGGGAAACTTCCTCCTCTGCTGAGCAGAGAAGGATTGATATTGTTCTCTGGTGGTAGAGCAAAGGCTCGTGATCTTGTGAAGCAGCGACTGAAAGCTTTCAATGAGGCCTTTGATGATATGTATCAGAGGCAGTCAAATTGGGTTATATCAGACAAGGATTTGAGGGAGAAAATATGTCAATGGGTACTGCACACCATTGTTCCTAGCTATCGGAGCTATATGCAGAATTATGGGCCTCTTGTGGAGCAAGATGCCAGTGCAAGCAAATATGCCAAGTATACTGCTCAGAGCTTGGAGTCAATGCTTGGTTCCCTTTTTCAAAATAAAACCGGGAGAACAATGAGTCTAAACATAAGACACTCGAATGGAAAAGTAAGCAATGCAATGACAAACTTGGCACGCTCTGCCTCAACTGTGAGCTGATGAAATGATCTTTTCCTGTTGGAGTCGAGCAGAAGCAGTCTCACATCCTCCATGGGCACCAATATCAGATGAATAAGAATGGGCATCGATAATAGTAGCTGACAGAAGAGCATCATATCAAATACTAGTACCTGAAAGTTAAACCAGTGACAAGGTTTGGCAGCTAGATTTAACAGTTCTCACAAATTTACTGTTTCAGATAATTGGAGACTAGAGAGCCACTGATGGCAGAAGGTAGACTGAATCTTGCCATGGGCAAAGTATTTTTCCCAATTGTCTTGTGAACTAGGATGGATGGTTGTAGCCCTTGGCATTACTAACCCATTCCTGTTAGAAGATACTGCTTGTACTGCTCCTGAGGTTCTTTTCTTTCTGTCTCTCAATATGCCTTAGATTTTTCTAGCATTTTGTTATTCGTTTTAGGTGTAAGGTAGGGGGAAGCATATATTAGTTTGCTTTTATTTGTAAAAACTGTTCATAAAATTACATGTCATGTTCTTGTATCTTTGTTTCATTTCATGATCCATCATCTATATCACTATGTATCTGTATGCTAATAACTAGTTAGTTGCCTTCTTCATGAGCAAAACAATTTGGATTATAGTCAATGATTTTCATGCAAAGCCATTGCGATCTAGCCCATCTTTTTTGAATTTCCATTGGATGTGCTGGAATAACTTGCACTTCCATGTATTTTACTTTCACATGTTACCTGCAGCAGTCAGCTGACCCCACCTAGTGGGATAAGGTTTGGTGGTTGTTGTTGTTGTTGTATATTACCTGCAGCAGTGATAATTCAGTCTCATGCGTTTGCTTGTGGTAGTGATTAACATCTGGATTCTGACTGTGAATTCAAATAAAACAGACGAAGAGGTTAATTTGATGAAGTTTATGTAGAATGAAAATTTTCATGCTACTTTTATAGATCCATGCGTGGTTAAATGCTAATGTCAATGGCATCATGTGACTAGACTGTTTGCATTAGAAGCTCTGCAACAAGATCACACACCTGGATCTTCCTGTAAAGTAGGAATTTCTTACAGTCCATTTAGTAAGCATCATTATCAGTAGAGGACATCATATATTTTGACAGTTCTATTTTCTTTCTAAGATATATTTCATGCTTGCCAGTGGATAATTACTATTCTCTCAGTGAGATGTATTGCACATCTTGATTGCTCTTGAAGATCGCCTGGAATGAATACGAGATATTGCAGTTTGATTCCTATAAGAGACTAGTAAAATTTAGCTTGTTGGTATAGTCTCAATCAATATTTTGAAAATGGGCAGGTAGGATGGTTCAATTGGTTGAACAAGGAAGCTGACAAATTTCCAATCTGATCTATGGGAAAATATCCTACTAAAATCTGGTATTTTGACTGGTCAAAACTTGGAAAACCAAGCAAAATCAGACACTAAAATCTGGAAGGTTTTTTAAGAAAAGAAATATGAATATAAGACTCATAATAAACATTTTAAGATCAAATGTGAAGTAAAGTGAAGAAAATGATTGAGAAAATTAATGACAAAATAAGATGCATAGTAGGTGCTGCTCTTTCTTCATCAAATGTTCTCCTTTTCATCTAAAATTATTATCAAAATTGGGTGAAGAGAAAGATTCAAGTAGACTTTGAGGCTTTTTCTTTATGTGATTGTATGATGCTCCCATGGATAAATGAAGGAAACCCCAATTGACTCCAAAGAAATAACATATTGTCATACTTGTAACTTTCTGACATTGTTTGAAATCTTGTACCATATCAAGTGAAACAATTAAACACGTATCGTTCTAGTAAATCATCGAAACTCAATACCACTCGGGACCAAGGTACAAAATCTCGAGTCATGTCGTAGTTTTGGTCTTTGACCTGAAAGATATTGTTTCAGTCTCATGTCAATGCTCCGATGCATAGTGGAAGTGATACATTAGAGGTTGAAGGAGGAAGAAGAAAGCAAAGTAAGAAGAAATTGTTTATGTTGAGTGATATTGAGTTTTAACCATATGCCAGAATGATGTGTTTCCACCATTTTGCCCAACAGGGTGAAAGATTTAAAATCATACTCAGCACATACTTCTTATGCTTCATCTCTTTCCTTCTTCAATTCCAATTCACTTCCATCACCATACAATAAAACATCTACACGATACTAAAATAATATCATATAGTCAAAGAACAAAGCTTCAGATTTTGAACCTTGGTTGAGATATTATGAGATTATGAAAAAACTTAGGAGAAAGGAGAGGAATGGGCAGGCTGGAAGAAGCGGGAGACATTGTGAGGTGATGGCTGCTTTGGGTAAAGAGAAGAAGATTTTAAAGATGGCCCACATATGACTAGCATTTGAACTTGTTGTACTATAACCTATGAACCGATTGGTCCACTATATGGCAATCCAATTTTTAGAACTTTGGTCAGCTTGTTGGTGACTATTTAAAAATTTAGCAAAATGTGATACAATCTAGAAGGAATATGTACAACTCCCTATAAGGTGGGACAATATTCAGTTTATATGTTTTTCCTTCTAGCTTGCTTACAAGAGTTGCCCAATGGATGGGTGCTCCTAGTGTAGGGTATGTATGCTTAGTCAAGCAAAGACTCTTTGCTTTACACACACATATCTATATATATTTGACTTTTTTTCATAAGGATTGAGTATAAATTAGCACCTCTCTAATTTGCATCCATTACATTACCTTCAATGAAGGGGAGCCTTGGCGTAATGGTAAAATTTATATTGTGTGATCCAGTAGTCTTGGGTTTGAATCACAAAAATATTTAATGTAATATAAAGCTGAGTACAATAAATTCTATGAGATCCCGTATTAGTAGGAACTTCTTGCATTTATATTGTCTTCCACATTATAGAGATACATATAAGCAAAGTAGACAATAAAGTTCCTTCTAAACTAAGAAACTACTACTATCAAAAGAACTATTGCACCATGGACAAATGCTGTATATTATTTACAGTAAATTAAATTTCCAATCCATATTTTCCTTCACTAGTGAATATTGAGAGATTCGGTGGTGAACAGATGGAGCAATATTGATGATTGGGCTCAAGCTTGAAAATGGTGCTACTTGAAGGCTTATATGGAAGGGGAACCTTGGGTAGTATGCAAGGTAGTAGAAGAGGGAATATTGGGTGATTGTAAAGATATAGGTATTCTAGTCAGCCAAAGAATAAGATGGCTTAATTTGGTTAATCTGAAATTTGAGGGGATGAAGATTGTCTTTGCATGATGATGAGTTATAGTGATTTGACATAATTTCAATTTAAAAAGGCAGCAAACATGTGCAAACTATTTCTTGCTAAGGTAGAGGTGTGATGGCTGACATTTTTTAAGGTGGCAAATTTAGTAAAGGGCTTATGTTGCCTTGGATCTGATGAAGTTAAATTTAGTGGAGAGGCTTTTGCAGGCATTCAATCTCTTAGGTGGATCCACAAAGGAACAGAACACCATGTTATTTCTCAATTTGTGCAGAATGGATTTTGGTGTGGATGCAATGGCAAATGAAGGACATAGGTAGACAAATTGTAGGCCAAGAGGATATGGAGCAAAGTAGTCTTTGCAAGAGCAATTATGCAGTTGGTCACAGGGGAGAATGCTGTCATATTCTCATAACTATGTCAACTTGATATTTCTGAAGAGGCAATTATGCAGTTGATCACAAGTCACGAGGGAGAATGCTGTCATAGTCTATGATAATATCATTTTGATTTATCTGAGTAAATCATCTTGATACATTAGCTAAATCAGAATTTTATGGCAAATAATGACTTTTTATGTAGATAACGGATCAAAATGATTGTCGAAGAAAACAAAAACCCTATGTACTGAAAAAGTCATGTAGAGGAAATCTCCTTCGATGGTGAGTAAACTCTTTGCTGCTCATTCTAGCCTCAAACACAAAGGTGCCTTTCACTTGAAGGGTTTTGAGTTGATTTTTTCTCTCAAAAGTACAAACTCATGAATGGCATTTTCATTATTGCTTGCCCCTCATGAAGTTTGTATGATTTTCGTGTGTCATGGTGATTGAATCGTAAGTCAATAATCGCATAGTGGATGCACTTGTGACATGTTCATCACTAATGTTTTTATTACTAATTAGGGTGTTTTTCTATGCATTGGCTAGTTGAAAAATCCAAGGTGTGGAGCAAAGTCACTAAGAGGACATATATTGAGTCACTAGGAAGGATAAAAATAAAATACTAGTAAAAAGCAACTAGGGGGTGTCTCAAATAAAATAAAAATGGCAGTCCGATACGCGAAGCTCTTGCCATGCAAAGTCCCGGAGAAGGATCTAAAAAGAGGATGAAATGGTTGACGTGTTTGAAAGGTGCCAGTATATTTTATAGTTTGTTAGTCAAATTTATAAGATTTGAAGGTGCAAGGAATGGAGGGAATAGTGATAGTTTTGTATAATGTTTAAATGGAGGGAGAATGCATAAGATTCACATAGCTAACACTAAATAGTTGTGATAAACCTAGTTTGATGATGACGATGATTGGACTTTTGATGCATTGAGTGCTGAGCAGATCCTTTCATTCAAAAGGGTCCTTAAATGCATGAGAGGGTGGCACATAAAAAATAATAATAATAATACATGCACATATTTTACAAGAATTGGGTTCATCCTAAGAAACACTTCTTGCAAACTCAATGATCCCTATGGAGGATGATTTTCAGTTGCTAACACTAAATAGTTGTGATAAACCTAGTTTGATGATGATGATGATTGGACATTTGATGCACTGACTGCTGTGCAAATGCTTTCATTCAAAAGGATCCTTAAAGGCATGAGAGGGTGGCACGTCAAAAAAAAAAAAAAATACATGCACATATTTTACAAGAATTGGGTTCATCTTAGGAAACACTTCTTGCAAACTCAAGGATCCCTATTGAGGAGGAATTTTCAGTTGCTGGTGGTGTGCATAGGAGGATTACTGAGTGATTCATTGAGGACAAATTTGGGCAATATCTAAAAGATAAAATTTGTGTGCGAGTGTGGGGTTGCTATAATTGATTTCTTGGTATTGGTGGGAGACGAAGGTGCAACAAGGAGATGCTGGTTGTGCTGTTGGAGGATGGTATGCTCTACTGAAGTTGATGTTGAAGGGTGTTGTTGGTGTTGAGTGATGAAAAAAGTTTTGTTGTGCAGAACTGCTTCGAGGAACTGTAAAGGACTGAATACAAATGATTGGGGGAAGAATCCAACAAAGGGAGAAGAGAACAAAAGATGCTAGGGTGATTGGAAAGAGAAGGAAGAAGAGTGTTATAGGTAAAATTATCAATAAAAATAAACGACTTCTACCCATCAGAATTGGGTAGAAGATAGGCCAACAAAGGTGCTGCACTTGGACAACTAGTATAACAACCTTAACAAACCATGTAGATTGGGTCCAATTAGGTGCTGATACATGTACGAACCTATTGATTGTCCCAAAGCCCTTTGATATTTGGATTCTTCATTTAACCCTTTGTCTTCGAGTCTGGTATTTACATTTGGACATTGACACTGTGAGTGAACACTCAAGTTTTCTACTAATCACATGGACATGAGCTTAGGAATAATCATCTCAAACACTTAGATCCACACCCGTGTCAAGTACCTGTAGGGTTGTAAATGAATAAAATGTTTGAGATTCGATAAGAGTTGTTTATATTCTTTTTGTCAAAAAAAATATATTGAATAAATATGTCAGAACACGAGCCAACGTGGCTTGTTAATTGTCATTAATGAAGATTGTGAATAGTCCATAAACAAACTTAGCTAAGGTTTGATTGCTATTTCTTTTTCAATATAAAATATAGAATAAATGAAGAATATGCATAGATTTATATGCACACACTATTTGTGTCTATTATTTTTAATATCTTACAAATTTTATAGTTCTAAATTATATAATAATTAGTGGAAATGAGAAAAATGGTGCAAGTTTCATTTGTTTGATCAATCTTTTAACAATTATAAAGACAACTCTATCTCTAATCAGCATAATAAGGTTAACATTTCAATAAAACAGGCATGAACATGCATTTTTATGCTCCAAAAGATAAATGAACATACTTGAGTTCAATGAGTTTACAAGCCCACTTATAAAATAGACTATTTGGGCCATGATTTAAGGGAGAAAATTTCGGGAGAGAGAATCTTGCTGACATTGTCTTAATTTCATTTACTTGGATGTCATCTTAAGTTATCTGGTGGGTAGTGAAATAAGCCTGATTCAGGAATAGAATTAGGCTGGAGAAACACTTCAGTGGAACTAAGAAGAAGCCTGAAACAAGGGTTATCAAACTTGTCTACTCTGCAAGTGGTGCACGTCAAATGAGGAGGGATAGGATTTTCATGGTGTCATGCAGAGGGAGGGATGAAAATCTGTTGATGTCATGTGGAGGGAGGGAGGAAGTTTAAAGTTTAACAATGTTTGGCATGGAGGTGTTGCCTTGTGCTCTCACTGTGAGAGGGGGAAGAGAACTTTGAGATGAGAAGGTGGAGGCCTGGTTTCAGAGGAAACAAGGTGATGAGGCCTAGTGAGGAAAGGGGAAATTGGGTTATAATATTGAATACTATAAATTGTTTAACTCATATTACAAAATACAGACCTTCTGCTGTATGTTATATAACTTGTACTATCAGCTATATAAGTTACATTATAAGGATACAATTCTTTTAAGATATTAGGTTTATATTATAAGTTGGGTAATATAGGTTATATGACTCCGTGTGAATGGCTAATATAGAACTTATACTATATGTAACTTATAATATCAATTTTATAACTGATAAATTATATAACTTATAGTTTAAGATATATAAGTATACTATTGACTAAGATATTAGGGTTATACTATAAGTTGGGTAATATAGGTCATATAACTCTGTGCGAATCATTAATAGCATAATTATAGTATACCATTACTTTGAATTAGATTAATAACATTAAGTTATATTATAAATAATTAGATTAATAGTCAATATAACTTAGGTTGTTTCATTAAGCTAATAAATTAAATTTTTAGCTATATTAGATTAGTATATTTTTAAAAATTTGTAGTCTTAAATTTGAAGCATTTTCCAAATGAGTCTTGTGTCCTCATTCTGAAAAAAATCACATATCAAACGTTGGGTAGGTATGTATGTCATTCGTGAGTCCGAGTAACATAGTTTTTGATTGGAATTTAACTCATATATTAAAGAGCACAAAGAAGATGAAAAAAAATGCAAGAAAAGTAGATGACAATGAGGATTAGTTGGATCTGTTAGCAAACTGTTGCAAAAGGGAGAAAGGAGAGGGAAGAATTAGAATTCAATAATTTATGACAAGTAGGCTTAAATATTATGTAATAGCCGATCCCACCTAGTAGTATAAGATTTGGTGGTGGTGGTTGTTGTTATAGGCTTAAATATTATATAAGATGCCTTTATATGGAAATTTACTGTCACTAAACTAAGAAAGTACCAACATGGTTGTAGCTTGATCTTTTGGAAAATTTGATTAGCCAAATAGCCATAATATGATACAAAGCAGGAGCTCCTGTGCTCAAATCTTACGTATGACAATAAACAATAACAACCCAGCCTTATTCCATTGGATGGGGTTAGATATATAAATCCTTTTATATCATTGCGCTTTATTATCTACTATATCATCATTTATATTTAAATAAATTTTACTTTATTTTTTCATCACTAATCAAGTTTTTTTTGTCTTCTTCATTTAATATGTATATTTATCATAGTTTCATATTGTCTAACTTGAGCATTTATTAATCGTTTAAGTATATATCTATAATATCTTAAACGTCTTTTAGAGTTTTCCTTCAATAGGTGTAACTCTAACTTTCTCTCTAATATAATAATATGATCTATTTAGTTTGTACTATTAGTATCAGTGGAGTCATTTATATCCTCCCCATAATTGAAGGGATTGTTAAAAATATAAATACATAGGTTGTTCTTATAGGTTGTTCTCTTTGCTAGTAGCTTGATGTTTCTGAAAATCTGGTTAACCAATCAATTTTACAATATGTAGTCCAGATCCTGAGTAATGAAATTGTGCTAGTATCAGAACAACCTTTGATACAATGTGAAGAATCAGATGCCATTTTAGGCTGGATCTCAATCCTGAGTGCTTTGCCAACACGTTAATGTAAAAACTATCTCGTGTCACACAATTTACATTTGCTCAGATTAGTAGTTATTTAAGTTTCAAAGCACTGGATGTATCGATCATTTTTTTTTTTTGGCTTTTTCTTCTAGTTTTCTCGCTGAAATTTTATGGTATTGATTGCTTAATGTAGTTTGTGGAATGCCATTCTGACGCAAGATTACTTGATGTCGTGGATATCTAAATGCCGTTGAGATTGTCTTTGATCATGATGCTCAATTTTGTTGTAAATGAAGGGTTGAAAGGAATTTTGGTGGTTGTGATAAGCAGAGAAAAGTAATAGTGAGACATACTTGTAAATTTGCTCGTGTCTACAATTTAATAGTTTAGATTATATGATGGCTCACACCTTAAAAAAAAGAGTTAACCATGCTAATATAGTTGAATTATTTAGTTTTCTTCTACTGATTGCTCAGTGAATCTCCTGTAACTTTTGATAATTTAGTTGGTATCTTAGGCTTGTAGATTAGAACTTCTATCATCTCAGCTTTTCTTTCCTGTATGATTCTGGTAACAACTTGATAAGCAATTAACCCATTCGAGAAAAAAATTAGAAATTTGGATTAGATTGTTTTCTCTAATTGTATGTTTGATTCTCAGAAATAGCTATTACATTCATGAGGAATTTTGATACGGTGGTTATTCTTAGGCTTGGCTTCCAAATGAACTTGGAGAAATAGTAACTCATACAATTATTATTCCTTTTGAATCCTTTTTTATGTTCATTTCAAATTTATACGCTGAAAGTTGCTATTTTATGAATGAAACTAAGAAATGTATTTTGTTTGATGGTGATGCCAATAACGATAATAAATCTTGTTATCTTCCACATCATGCTAAACTAAGGCGTCCAGCATATTTTTTTTCGTGGTGCGTTCAAATTCGGACGGTTGATAAAAGTTGAATTGAGAAGGTAAGGAGTGGTTCCAAATGCTCTTATAAATTACATCTCTGATGATGTTCTACAATATATGATGATACAAAAACATTTTTTTTTCCTTTTCATTTGCTATGTTTCCGTATCCATGTTAGAATCATTGATTAACAATTTCCATGATTAATGCAATAGATTGAATGGTATCAATCTGTAACAGTGTTTATATATAAGCATTGTTTTTGTTTTTCAGATTTTTTGTTTTTTTTGTCTTTTCAAATCTATGCTTCAACACTTCTCTTCACTAGTGGATCATATAAAGAGAGGGACAATGACAGTTATTATTGATTTTGTTAATATAAATGAATTCAAATTTGATTTTTTTTTTATTGCATAGCTTGTTTGAACTTGTCTTTCTCTATTTGACTATGATCCACAGCTCAGCAATAGAATAGTTGAACTCCATTGGTGAAAAGTTAGATTCAAATTAAGTGGATTGCATGCAAATTTTGTAAAGCATTTCGGTGCCCAGATGATAATGTTAAATAGATTTAATGTCATTTTTGGTGTCGCCCATTGCATTACTCCTATGATCCTTGGCTTCAAGCTTGTGGTTGACCTTGGAAATTGCATGTCCTTCCCTCCCTAGTTGATGGGTTTGTCATCGACTGTATGATTGTGCTCAGTTGCCAATGGAAATTGCATGTCCTTCTATCATCCTCTTTTTTGGCTCCTGGTTATCCTTTACATACAATCCCTATGCTAAGAGTCCAACTCCTTCAGATTGCACGGAGGAAGCAAAGAATTGTCCCTCCTCTAGATCCACCATTGTCTTCCTATGTCCTAGCATGATGAGAGCACACCAAAGCAATAATTTCCACTGCCAATTCTTATGGACATAGCCGAGTTGATATTTGGGTGATAGAGTTGCAACAATGAGTAAGAGTTGATTCCTCTGGGGCACATATAGGACTGATCTAGAGGAGCATTCAGAGTGAGCATTATCATTTTTTGCAATAATAATTCTTACTGTCAACTACGCCTTGAATTCTCTAGATTTTCTTGGCCTC
This sequence comes from Alpinia galanga, assembly GCA_037177395.1. Taxonomy (NCBI): domain Eukaryota; kingdom Viridiplantae; phylum Streptophyta; class Magnoliopsida; order Zingiberales; family Zingiberaceae; genus Alpinia; species Alpinia galanga. The sequence continues at coordinate 7,098 of JBAMHZ010460293.1, read as the reverse complement.
ATCCTCCTTGTCAACTTGTAGATTTATTGTCATCCACTGCTAGTTAAAAGCTTCTCATCCAATCGCCCCATCATGTAGCCTAACCCCCTCCATGGCTCAATCACCTTGTAAGGATGATGACTTTGTAGAGGGAGATTAAGGACCGTATTGGACACGACGGAGTTTGAGGGATGGCGCCCTGATAGTTGCCATTTAGGTCCATAACTTTAGTTAGAAGATCTCCAATTAGTATTAACCCACTCAAGAATAGTGAAATGAATGAAAATACCAACCACAAACACATCACTGCTACTCCAACTGCTCCACCACCCCACGAGTAACAATTTTCGCTGCGTGATCATGTCCGTCGACAAAATTAATGTTGTTGACAACACCTTGATTTCGATAGTATACTAGAACAGGTGGATGTTGAGGCGACCATGGGCACTTGCTGCATCATGAGGCTCACCCACTAGATCTCCCTTTACGCCTAGTCTTTATGGTCCTTGCTCAACGTTTCCACCGCATTGTTGATACACACACACCTTGTTGATACCATCACTGCCTTGATCTCCATTAGCCATCCTTAGTCTTCTATTCGCTATTGCTGGCTTACAGAAGGACGGGACAAAAGAAAGAGCAAATGGGTAGTTTTCAGCAGCCTAAAACGTTCATTAAATGGATCCTTTAGATATTCATGTTTGATATTTTGGGTAAACATAGACCGATTGCCCTTCTTCACATTCACAAGATTTCTTCTGCTTTAGTCACAAACCAAAGGGATTAGTGAATAACCATAAAGGAAACTTTGAGAAAACCTCTTTGACAGTCATTTCTTGTATTATTTTTTGTTTCAAAATGATATAGGAGCCCTCATAGAAGTGTTGTAAAAATTAATATGCTATTTTTGTGGATTCTAATGTGGACAAGAAATATCAGGAGTACTGATCATCATATCAGAGATAAAAACTTCTTTTTTGTAGTGTAGATTATAGTGTAAATGTTTTTCAGTGTGGAATTTGCATATAATTAAGGAGATTTTGAATAAATCAACAAGGAGATTTAAATATTTTTCTTCATCCAAATTGCCATATTCTTATTATTCCTTACATGACCATTTATTTTATATATATAAAGACAAATTCTCTTATGGGAATACTTGACGGGAACATGAAATCATTCTTTTCCCATTCTTTTTTTCATTGGTTGCAAGAATGCATAGGCACGGATGAAGGCTTTTATAGTGGCTCCATTGGATATCTGGAGTAGTTTTCCCTCCAGTGATTATATTATCAATGGCATATATATAATGTTATGCATAATTAAGACTTAACCTAGAACATGTGAATGCATTTGCAACTCATTGTTTTAGTGAAAGACTTGACGAGACTGACTCCCTTTGCAGTGTATTGAGATGGGAGGGGTTTTTTTTTACCCCTCAAAATCTATGATAAGGCGGTGAGTGTTTTGGAGATTTCTAGGGCATCAAAGAGTTCAAGATTCCTTAGAGAGAGATTTCTCTCTAGGGTAGTCAAGAGATTTTTGGCGCATCAAGAAAATTAATAGGGGACAACATCAAGAAGATTTTTGAGACACTAAGAAGATTTGTGGAAGGCAACAACTAGAGTTTTTAATATGGTTCAAATATCTCATTCTTATGTTCAGTTTCTGTGCATTCAGTGTAGCTTTCATTCTCATTGGCTTCCCTTTCTTGATTTATTCGAGCGACGAGTGCTCGGCCGATCAAGAGCTTAAAAGAAGCTTCATCGTTAAGAGCATTTACATTCCTATCATCCAAGTAGGAGAGAGAAGGAAAAAAAGTTTCTTTCTCATTTTGTTTGTTCTTCGACCTCTTCTTTTTTTCAACTATGAGCATGTATTCTTGCAGTGTGCTTTCTTTTACAATCATGTTACATTTACTTTGTAGTTTTCTTTATTAAATAATCATTATTCTCTGCTTCATTGTTTAATATTCTTCTAATATCGATATAACAATTCTTTATTACCCTCACTATCATTATTTGAATAAGAATGTGTGAAGAAGCGTCATCATTAATCGCTTGTTGCACCATCTTTTTAGGTGTTTTTTTTTTGTTTTCCTTTCTTGTTTTTCCCCCTAGAAAAGCCACCCTAGTCTTGATTTCTTTTTTGTGAAAAGTTTGAGCTTTCATGTAATTCTACAATACTTAAAATGCCTTCAAATATATCCTTAGGTACATGATAAGCATTCACCCTTGTTGGATGGTTGAGAGGCTAGTGAATATAGTATTTTAAAAGAAAAATTATATACAATCTCAATTAATCTTCGATACTGTCCATAGAAGAAGTGATAGGTAGGGATGATAGAATTTAAACTCGTGACATTTTGTATCCAAAACAAATGTGCTACCAAGTTGTGCTGCATTCTTTTTTTTTTTTTTTCTCAAATTGTTGTATAGTCTCATTTTACAAAATACCCATGTTATTTTCCATATCTTCATTTTTTTCTTCCATCCATATCTTCTCTCTTGCATTCCCTCTTTCAATTTCTGGAAGAAATAAGAATATCGGAAAAAATCAGCGAGACAGATTCTTCAACATTCATTAAGATATAATAATAAAAAACCTAGTTATGAAGTACATTAGACAATAGAACAATAAATGATGGATATAGGTGAATACCCTTCTAGTTAAGTTCGTTTGCCAATCAATTAGTTCATGACCATCTGCATCAGAAAGAAAAACCACAACTATAAATTTGCCCAGGACGGAAACAATCCGCGTTTCAGAACCAAAAAGCAAAAGAAATTTTTGGAAGAAGGATCACCAGGTAGAAAACTAGGACCTACGCATTCCTGCAAAACAAATGGTGATTTACTGAGGCAGTTAACTAGGATCACATATAAAAGAACACTCTTTTTTCAGGTTTCCAATCAGGACACGAATCAGAGATCTCTGAGAAGAAATGGAAAATGCTGGAGCATCCCCAAAGATATAGAGCCCCAAAAGACCCAAGAAATGCAATAAAAAAGCATATCATACACGACGAGATCAGTATGCGGTCGCTGCCTCGGACCGCCAAGAAAAACGAAAAGGCCAGAACGGAGACGAAAATGGGAAGCAACACAGAAGGACGAAATTCGCCACCTTTGGCGCTCCTTCCGCCGCCTCCGGCAACCAAGGGCCGCTGGGAAGTCGCCATCGCCGCCGATCGATCAAATTTCTAAGGAGAACAAGTGAAATAAGGAATACAAATTGCCCGCTTAATCGAGCGAAAAAGTCAGCAGATGCTAAGATCGAGCTCGGCATTACCACTTCGGATTGGAGGAGGAAGCAAATCTAGCGAATGAGAATTTATCCTGAGAAAGAAAGAAAATTAAAGCGAGAAAGGACAGAAAATTTTTATGGAGGAATTTAGGGTAAACAAAACTATTGTTGGATGATTTTTTAATAATAAATGAAAAAATGAAGATCCGAACGGTCGATGCTCTGATTAGTTTTAAACAAACTCTTCAACACGTCAACGCTGCCATTTTAATGTTTATTCGCCCACTAACCAATACACGTGTGCGCTTGGACACCAATGGATGGTGAATCCAAAGCCCCGAGATCTTGAAATCTTATAATTTCAAACTTAATTTACTGGAGAATAAAAAAAGTAATCTGTATTTTTGTGAATCTAAATCGTATCTTGTTGCAAACCTTTATTTATATATATATTTTCCAACAAGAATGGCTAAATAAATTTGATCGATGGCAAACTCAAAGACAAAAGGAAATCCAATATTAGCAGAAATTATGGATGCGACTGCATTAATTGGTACAAACAAATAACAAAATCCGGTTAATTATTGTTACAAAGAATGCTGAATCTTATATTTAGCATATTGCCCATTGGCAAATCACTAGAGTGGACAATAAAACAAGCAGTCCATCAGTATCTCGATTCATGACTCAGTTCCCAGCATTCCGGATCAATCTTTTCTCACGGCCTACTGTGATCTGGTCCTCCGTTGCAACGCTGTATCTTCCTATCCTGCTGATTGCTACAAGTACAGGGTGCTGATACACTATCAAGAATCCTCTCTTATTGTATTTTGGCTGGAAGAATGCTGTAATCCAAAAGTATGAATGTTCATGGTTTGATGTCAACTGAGATGTGGAACAATTTTAATGGCCATCTTGATTGTTTGTTGAGGGTAGTAAGTAGTAACCATCTCATCCAATCATTACGGCGTCTGATCTTCTCTGCCTGCAAATGATTGCAGGAACAGGTTTTAAAATAAGAAAATCATCAACATGATTACATGAATTAAAAGAAACTAGAAGATAAGAATTATTTATTTCCTTTCAAATGTTCTGTAGGAGATAATATTTGTTTACCTTCGAATTAATTACCCATTATTGGTTCCAGAGGAAGTTTATTCAGGATTTTGGAATGAACAAAATCAGGAGGAAAAATGGAGTTAAGTACCTGTATTTCAATTACTGTTGAATCTCTTAAAGCACCTGCTACATATATTGTTTGTGTTTTAGGTCGCCCTCTTGATCTGCATATGGTAAGTCACAAATAATCAATGATTGAAATAAAAATTAAATAAGACTAAAATATAGAAAATGTGTAAATATATAGCAATCTACTAAGAAGTAGCGGGTTACAGCATCCAAAAGCAACTCACCCTATTGAATATTGCAATCAATGAGACAGGAACCCATCCCTGTTCATCCATCGGCAATTTGATCGCCCGAAATGAGATTTTTAGTTTTGGGGACCACTAGCGGATGTGAATATTGAAGTGATCTAAAATTTGATTTTAAAAAAAAATACATATAAAAGGATTTTTTTTTTAAATAAAATTTTTATAATTAAAAGAACTTTTTTTTATTTCACTTAGGGTCGTGAACTCTTAGGACCGACTCTGCAATGACAGTAAAGAAATTGAGAATTTTTTTTTCAAGAACTTTGACATCCTTTAAAAAAAAAAATTCTTTTACCCTTTTTTTTATTCGGACTTCATATCAATATTGGTTGGTTTAATAAATTTTTTAATAAATTAAAATATTAATTTTTTAATGTAATATTTAATTTTTTTATTTTTGAGATGTAAAATTATTAATTAAATTTTTATATTTAAATTTTGATAATAAATTATTTTCATTCAATACAATTGATAAATTATATAATCTTTATTGAGACATAATTGAATGTAAATGAGATTTTATTAATTTTAATTTTAATTTTAATTTTTTTTAAACTATAATAATTAGTACAAGAAACTTATGATTTATCGACCAAATTAGTGATGAAATTTTTTTTTGTTGCTAAATTAACGATTGAATTTAATTCCGTCACAAGTTTATTATAATTTTAATAAGAATTTTAGCAAAATTTAACAACAAAAATTTAATTTCATGATTAATCAGTGACCGAATTTAATTTCATTACTAATTTATAATAATCATAATAAGGATTTTAATAAAATTTAGTGATGAAAATTTAATTTCAGTACTAAATAATGATCAAATTTAAACTCGTCGCTAAATTAACGATCGAATTAACAATCAAATTTATTTACATTGCTAAATTATTATAATCTTAATAAGAATTTTAATAAAATTTAGCAACTGAAATTAAATTTCTATTGCTAATTTATTATAATCTTAATAAAAATTTTAATAAAATTTAGCAATGAATTTTAATAAAATTTAGCAATGAAAATTTAATTTTCATCACTAATTATCGACCAAATTTAATTAACTTACTAATTATTATAATCTTAATAAGAATTTAATTAATCGCTGTGATAATCCTAATACTCAGCAGATTGTTATGGATGAAATCTTACAATCTGTTTGCATGCTGGCTCAGGATCACTATGGTAATTATGTTGTGCAGTTCCTTTACTAATCTATTTTTCCTTTGTGGGATAAGCTTCAGCATATCTAAAAGTAGTCCCTTGCTTATGTTATATGAACAATTTTTTTCTATTAACTCATAGTTAAGTGATAATTATATTTTCTTTTAAAGTTGTAACTAAATTCATTTCATAAAGTTAACTGTGTGATCCCACTTAAGAAGCTTATCGATGTTTTCTATATATTCTTTCTAATGTATCCATAGCAATATGTTCTCTTCTTTATAACAATGCTATCCTTTCCTAGCAAATATTAATATTTCAATAAATTGACACTTAATAAAAAAAAATATATAAAATCGTCATATTAGCGGCCCCCCTCAGCTACCCCTACCGAGAAGGGAGATAAATTAAGAACTCAAATGTGGCAAGTACAAAGGAGAGGGTCGGTCGATGACCCAGAGTTATGACCTCCCTCGGAATTGACCTCTGCCTACTTAAGAGTTACCTCTGTACATTTACCAACCGATAAATTGACACTTAATGATGGTACAATGGCAGGACATCTAGTTCAATTCTCAAATATTAATAGTTTGATTTTTAAACGTGATGTATTTATAAAATTTTTCTCTAAACGAGATGATAAACCAAGAATACTGTAGTTGCTGAGACTATCCACACAAATGCTTCCTAATTTATTCTGATGGAATTTACTATCTACAAAATTAGTCAAGTCAAAGGCTTAAATAGCTGATGCTAGTTAAAAATAATAATAAATTTCTTATTTAATATTTGGTAGAGTGGTTTCAATTGCTTATTTTAATTCTTCCATTAGTTTCATGTTTTAGCCAAAACTTTATTTGGAATTTGACATCCACTATGTATCGGGTGACACTGTATATATTTGAATGGTGTCACTGATATATTATTATTGCAAAACTTTTTCTGTATATAGAGAGAAAGAGAAATATTATTATATATAATTCATTCATAAACACTCGTACATATTTTTATTATTCATCATCCGATCGCTTACGCACTATAATCTAATTTTTAAATTCAAAAGGATCAAACTATGAATAATGAAAGTGTACATAGATAAAGTTGTACAAGATAATATTTTTGTATATATATTAATAATAAAATATAAATATAAATTTAAATCATAGATCAATAATAAATACCTAAAATAAATTCAATAATTTTTAAAGGTGGACTATAAGAAATTAGAAGAAAAGTCTCGTAAATAGCCAGGCAAAGTATACACATCTATATTATCAAAAAT
>JBAMHZ010460189.1:0-20519 GCA_037177395.1 Alpinia galanga | reverse complement strand
AGCCGGCGATCCGGCGCCTCGCGAGGAGGGGCGGCGTGAAGCGCATCAGCGGCCTCATCTATGAAGAGACTCGCGGCGTGCTGAAGATCTTTCTGGAGAACGTGATCCGAGATGCCGTGACCTACACCGAGCATGCCCGGAGGAAGACCGTCACCGCCATGGACGTCGTCTACGCCCTCAAGCGGCAGGGAAGGACTCTGTATGGTTTCGGTGGTTAGATCTGCTTGCACCCTAAAACCCTTGTTGTCTAGTAAAGACTAAGAACAGAATTTGATCGAATCGTTCGCAATGAATGCGAGGGATTTTAATTTTTGTTCGAAGTTTTGTGTTATTTCTAGTTATCCTCTATTACTTTTTTTCTTTGTTTTTTATGGGCGCTTCTTGATCATGTTATGTTGTCCAATTTCTTTTTATTGAGAAATGAAGCGTGAACCTTTGTGATTCATTCTCCTTCCCTGTTCTTCCTTTCGTGGTGAGTTGGAGCTTGTATTCGATCGCCGGTTATATCATTACACGTCGCTGTTGCTCCTATTGGCGTTCCATTTTAAGTCCACGATGCCCTGTTTCGTCTATATCTCTCGCGCCCCGGCCCCGTCTTCGTCACTCGCAGCCCCCGCGCGCAGCTGGGGATGGCTCCGTCGCCCTCGACTAGCTCTTCAAGCTCGTCAGTGACGCCCGCAGCGGCCGCCTTGCCGACGTTCCTCACCATATCGTCCTCGAGCTCCATGACATCTACGGCGATGTCAAAGTTACTGGTGTTGACGACGAACACGCAACTCGTGTCCGCTTCCTTTCGTTCTCGCCTTCTTCGATCTGATCTACAGCTTCCACTAGTCCCGGAATCGGTGTTCTCTGTTCTGTCGCAGTGACGTCGCCGAAGAAGAGGAGTAAGACGCTGCTGCGAGTTTCGTGAAGGCATGATCTTTGCGGCGCTGGGAGGAAACCGATTCTGGGAGATCCGCCATGTTCAACGCTCTCGCTAACCGGATCGCGCGCGAGAGCCTCGAGGGCTCGATCACATTGAACGGCGAGAAGCTGGAGTGCGGACTGCCGAAGGTGAACTCTGCCTGCATGATGTAGGATGCTGACCGGGGAGGGCAGGATGCTCACGCTCTCCGCCGAGTTCCGCCTCCGGCGCTTCCTCTCAGCCGCCAAGAACATGATGGCCCGCACCTGCGTAACCGCCGGCGCTATTGCTCTGCAGCGATCGAACATCACGCAGCTGGAGAAGTGGGGGGATGCCTCTGGATCACCGCGCCTGGCGGTTCTGGTTAAGAGACCTCTTCTACGTCACTCTCCTCGGCAGCCAAAACCAGCGACGATCAATTTTTCTCCTTTTATATATATATATATATATATTAAAAATACACAGTTTAAATAGAATATGTAATTTAATTTGAGATGGAGACGAAAAAAATATTTTAGATATTAAAAGTGCACTCTTTTTAATAATTGCCCCATTGGTGGTCCATGTCAACCAACCGGGCGCTCTTGTTCCAGGCATCTATATATAGAACGGCCGGAAACCACGGCGGTGCGCTACCAAGTCGCTCCCCGGCTTCGCCACCGCTCTCGCTGACCTTTTTGTCGTCCTCCTTTGAGAACTTCGATCCATCAATCCAGTTCTCTTCCTCCTTCACTTGGGCGATCTCCTGTCTTCCGTCGATCTTCCATCCGTTCTTCACCGATCCACTCTGACCTCTCATCTGCTGCCTACTCCCCCTCGATGTCGTGGCTGAGATCGGCCGTCCACAAGGCCGTAGAGGTCAGCGGCAAGAATAACCTCACGCGCACAGTCAGGAACTACGCGGGCACCGTCGTCCACCACGCCGGCCAGGCAGTCGCCGGGGGGACCAGGATCATCCAGAACCGGATCGTAATACTCTCCCCCTTCCAGACCCCTTCCTTTATCTTTTGCGCTCGAACTGATGGCATTTTCCTGGATTGCATGATGATTTATCATCACCAGTATTTCTTTGATTATATAATGTAGAAGGCATTCGTGTGCAGCTCTGTTTGAGTATCATCCAACAAAACATTTCTCATCGTGACGGACACAGAGCACAACATAGCTAGGGTAGCATCGGACATTAATATACATCCAGTTATAGAACTTCTAACACCGGGGCTTTAAGTGTGTTAGGTTTCTTTTTTCCCATTCCAGAGTTGAGAAGCATGTGGCGTTCTTCACCAAATTTGATGACTTTTATCAATTAGCCTTCATCCTTTAGCAAGTAAGGTTAACTTTTGGTCTTCTGGATCTGTAATCCCATGCTTACTTTTCATTTTGTATACTTGATCCTTGCCATTGTGATGGATAGGGCCCTGCCTGTGTTAGACCTTTGGTAGTTTCTCCTAATATTGTCAATCCACTGTCAACCATTTCGGATCTTTACTATGCTTGAGAAAATGATCAGGATGGATGCTAATGCGTTGAACGAGAGTAACACGACAAATTTGAAGAAGTTTGTCCTTCTATGTGTGTGAATTTTTCATTGCAGTATATAATGAGCAACCAGTCATCTCATGGCAGTTTCCTAAGTCAAACGGGAGGCCAGGTTAGGTATTTGGGAGAGCTTCAATTTGATATTCCGTGAATTCAACAACATGGGAGGTGTGAATACTATTTGTGTCAGTACATATAACGTTTTTTTTTTTTTTTAACAAATGGTGAGCTTCAAAAGTCAAACAACGCTCAAGGTTGAATACAAGATCTTTTTTTTAAAAAATATCATGATGTGTTACAAAATATATAACGTCAACCACATCATATATTGAATTATCAACCTAAGCTATCAATACAAAATTTACATGTATCATTTAAGGTAATCATCCTATGCAGTTTATAATTCTATATAAAATATTTGCCATGTGAACCTTTGCAATCAATATAATATGAAGTACAGAACATCTGACAATGCACGTTGACCAACCTAAGCAATCTACCTGGACGATAATTTTACATGTTCACTTCAGCAACACATATGGAGTTATTTGGTTAAAACTAGTATAATTAAAGGACTATCAACTTGGATTTGGTCTAGCCAGGGATAAGCCTGGATTACCATTATACACTGTAAATGAATGCATTGCAATACCTCACTGCATAACTATTATGTGTATTCTTCCAAAACTATGATTGTATGTATACTCGTCACTATTAACATGAGGAAGCATTGAGTTATCAACATAACAGCAAGATGCTATTTTGAAATATAGCAACTGTAGATCCTCAAATGTAGTCTAATTCTAATTGTCTGAAGAAAAGCATATTTAGATTTTCAGCCAATAATAAGAGGTATTAGGATAAGGGATCCCTTGCTATCCTCAATCAGTCACTGTAACCCAATGCTTGCAGGTGTGAACATGCATGTCGAATGTCTTTAGAAGTAAATTTCAACTTGATAAATGAGGGAATGATGGTGCAAGAATTGTTGTTTAGTCTTGCTCAGTTGCCCATCTATCAGTTTTGCCATTGAGAGAATTATGAATTATGGATATTCTTAAATGCACCTAATTGATTAGCAGTCAGATTCTATTACTTGGACTAACAAATTCTCACATTACAAATTTTCAATTATTTTGCTTGCTTCTGGTTCTTTGCAGTTGATTTGGACACTTAGAGGCTCCAAAATATCATAATATTAGTTGTCTGGATGTCGCAATTTGGAAATATCACTACTTACCCTATCCAATAAGAAAGCTAGTCACATAACTTGCTAAATTTGAGTATGTTATGATAATGTTCAAGAAAAAAAGATTCTAGTAAAATTATCAACGGCCTAGAAACCATAGCTACTAGTTTTTATGCACGGCAAATTGAACTGTTACATAATTTTCCCACTTAAGCCTCTTGTGAGGACCTAAGACTAACTTCAGACCAATCCACTTTCTGTTGGGCTCCTTACTCAAGTCATATGGCATCTCTTTATGCCAAAATATGACTCAACCTAAACAACAATGGTTCACACCATGTGCATTTTAATTTTAGGTCATTATGTGAACATGATTGATCAAATTGCCAACAGGTCTACTTTTGGACGGGTTAAGCACTTAGTATTGGTGCTGGTTATAAGTTCAAAATTTTATGCAGTTGTCTATTGTTATTTCTATTAGTACTGTTCAGATTTTGAGCAAGTGAATAGCTGGATGTCATCGTTTTTCAACAGAATCCCTAGTTGAGAGTGTGTGGACTCCCTTTATCCAGTACTAAGAGTGGATTCCCGTCTTTACTATCCTGTCATGTGATATTGAAATCCATCATTATGTTGATCTCATGATTATTAGTAAGTCTGCGCTTCATCTAGTTTATTGACACTAAATTGCTGGCATTACATTGTTGGCCTTGACCTCTACTATCTAATTTGATTTATCTTTCCGATAATGAAGTTCTGAAGAACCTACTTAACAGTGAATATTATGTGGATGCTTAACACTTCCCTTCATGTCAAAGTTTGATAGGTAAAATATTTAGATTTGATCTAGTTTACAGGGGTGATCAAGAATGAGGGTATATAGTATTGCATTGATTTTATCGTTGCTGTGATTAGTCATGTATAAATTGATCAAAACCTTGTTATTGCTGTTTATTATAATTGGTGAACATGGATTAAATCACTGTTCAACAAGCGTTATCTAGGCTTGGTCCTACCAGTCTGCAATTGAGGCTTCTCTTTTTCTTGATGTTTTGTCTGAGAATGTTGACTTTTAATAGATGCATTATTTAAAAAAATGCAACATCATTATTTTGTAGGGTAATAAAAACTCTCAAAGCTTCAAGCAGACTGCAAAAAGATTGGAAGACATTGCTGTATCCTGCAAGGGAATAGAGAGAATTCAACTATTACAAACATGGTTGTTTTCTTTGCAAGAAATTGAAAGAGCAATTGGAAGTTCAACTGATCATAAGCTGCTGGAACAGTCGCTGTCATCTGTCGAGAGCAACTCACATCCTGAAAAAGTTTCTATGGTTAGATAAAGTTGTTTTAGCACCAAGTATCCTGATGTTTGACAAAAGGCAACAACAAAAGAAGTTTTCAAAGTCAAGTTTTGTTAGTTTCTTTGGATTGTGGAAACAATTATATTTTGTTTATTTTATTTTCTGATTCTTGAATCATGCAAATTGCAATGGCATCAGAACCCAAGTCATTAATCAGGCAAACAAGAAAAGAGAACCAGCTTGCTTCTCCCTCCTCCGCACCCCTCCCCCCTCTCTCTTTCGTTACTCTGATGCTGAAATCTTATATCAAATCTTGAATAAGCTTTATAAAGAATGACATGCTAACTTGACAGTAGAAATGCAAATTTCCTAAACTTAATTCTGATGACAAAGCTTTCTATCACAATCTGAAGATCAAATTGACTCTTGAGCATGGATCCTCTTCCTGAATTAGATTCTGAAGCATGAATGAAACACACAGCTCAATATGCCTCACTGCCCTCTGTCATGCACATTTTGTCCTTTCAATTGATAACTTGAATATTTTTACAAATTTTCTGCTTTACATTAGAATATGAGATAATTTCTGAACTGCAAATTTATTATCAAAGATGATAATATGGTAAGCTTCCAAATGTATCTTTGGACTTAATATGTGTTGAAATTTGCTGATGAATGAAAATTGATGTTCTTCTATATGGTTGTCCAGATCTTTTATTTCCTCGGGGATGAACCTATGAACTTCAAGGAAGTGCTTCTTTATAGCCAAGCCGTTGAAGGCATTATATTGTCCATGGTAAGTTTGATTATTAACATAATAATTTGCAAGTTCTCACTCTTGTTTTGCTTTTGAGACCATAAAAGGGAGAAATAAGCCAGTAAATTTTTTTTTTAAAGTATGGAGATACAATTGTTAAAAACAAAGGATAACAAGAGAAACAAGGAACCCAACAGATGTTAATAGTAGGAGAACTAAGTGAACAATTCATAGATCAGCTGCACAACAGTTGCTCAAAGTTAGTAAGTTGACCACATAGAGCATCTAACGAAATGGGTTTACTCAAAAGCTCCAACATTGGAGAAAAGAGAGCCAAGTGAGGAGGGCATTCATTGAATTGAATCTTGTCGTGGAAAGTAACATCAGTCCTTAGTCTTCTGAATTGTGTACACCTAGGATAGGGTAAATGTGATCAACACCCAAGAAGAGATCCACTGCATCAAAGAAATCATTGCATGCTAATCATCCACTGGCCATTAGGGATGGCAAGTACTCATCTCGTTCAGGTTCAGTACTTGAATATGCTTAACAATTAGGTTAGATCAGGTTGTTTGCCTATTTAAGAAGGGTACTTATTTATCATCCAAAGTGAGTCCACACGTTGTATCTAAAAGCCCTGGTACCCAATCTACCACCATTGCTAGAAGCCATTTCTTGCTTGTTGAGCTGAATTCAGGAGAAAAGATGAGTCCGCACACAATTTTGCAAGATTAAATTGGAACAATATATGCACTGTGGTCTCCTTGTTACTGAAATGGAGCCAAAGAACACAATCAAGATTTTGCTCCATTACTCCTTTTCTATTGAGGAAAGTAGTGTGTCATCAGCAATTGGATAATTTGAAAGTCAGGTGAGTGGCAATTGAATAATTAGTGAGAATGATAAATCGGTAGAGAGATAGATGATTACCCTGCCTAATCTACCTACCATAAGCAAATCCATTTCCAGCTTGTTTGTTAACCACCACAGAGCCATGAATTGTCGGACGGAGTTCATGACCCAACAAATTGATTGAGCTGGAAAGCCCTACAACTGAAGCACCTGCTCTAGAGCATCCCATTTGAGAATATCAGGCATGTTTCATTGTCAAGCTTTATCAAGACATACTTCATGTTTGTACCAATTTAATACTTCAGTGACACACACATAGCAGGTCCCTTGAGAATTACAAATTGATGAGCACTAAGTAACGTCTCCAGAACCCTTTGCAACTGGATGGTAAAAACTTTAGGGATTAATTTAAGAAGAAGATACTCAGGGTAATGGGGAGAAAATCAGAGGTGGTTCATCTTTATCAGTCAGATTTAATTTGATGCTATAAATGTAACAGGAACTTAGCATTGGACACATCCAATTTATGAATTCTTGAATTTCCGAAGTTTCTTCATTGCAAAAATGGATCTCAGACTCAAAAGGAGAAGACAAGTCTGCTCGTATCAACAAGAGTGATCAAGCAAAGAGTGAGCTGCTCAATCTCATGGTTAGAGGGGTCAAGGTCCCCACAAGTGGCAAAAAGTGGGCTGTAGATGCTCTAAACCAGGAAGCAAAGAGTGAGTTGCTCGCTCAATCTCTTGGCTAGATGGGTCAAGGCCTCCATAAGAGATGAAAAGTGTGTTGTAGATGCTCTAATGGTTTACCCATTATCCCTGAATCCCATCTCCGGATCAACTATGAAATGAATTACATTTACAACTATCCCCATTTACATTTACTTGCTTTAGGCTGATTAGTTATTCCACACAAAAATTGACAGATTCATTTTTCACATTTTATGTCCATTAGCAGAAATAATTGGACAGGTGTCCTAAGTTCTAACTCCTAATTACTTCTGTAAGTTTGATATTTGCTTTTATGAACTTTCTGGACAAAAATTTACTGTTTCACTGTTTAATCTATAATCGAAGGCTTTAAATACTTTGAAAATATTATGCATCATATTTAATCTTAGGCATTGTTTTTGCTGATCATGGAGGTTAACCGCAGGTTAAATCTTTTCTGTGACTCAGATTCTGGAAGCTCCAAATGAACAAGAAGTTTCTCTGCTCTTGCAAATATTTGGGTTGGTGGGAATCGTGTGATTATGAATTTTCTTTCATGTGCCATTTATTCCTTCATAGCATAGTTTGTAATTTTAGGAATAGCAACTATATGGAAGTTGAATGCTATAAATGTCATAAGACCTTTTGTATTGACTCTGAGACTGCTCAGATTTTTTTCTTTTATCAATCTTTTATTTCTGGTTAAACTTATACATACTATTTGAAATTCACTCCCCAGTTAGATAGCTGCAAATATTGTTAATGATTATCTTTAAATATCTTTGACAACTGTTAGGTGTAATATAATCTATTAGAATAGTGGTTCAACAGAATGTCGATTATATCTTTAATATGCCACTCAAAATTTAAAATTCAACTGGAAATCTTACTCGTTATATAGTCTATCTTAGTGGTGTTTTGTTATTTCACAGGCCATATCAGTTCCACATTAAAGCTATGAGATATATGGTGAAGGTTAGAAGGATGCATTTCAGATGTATTACCAGTAATATGAGCTTAACCATTTTTGTTGGTTTGAATTATCGAGTGAATGAACTAATTTTTCTGAAGGTTGTCAGGATTGAGAACTCACCTAGAAACTGAGCTGTTCATAGGAATTATTTCATTAGACCGTATATTTTAACAACAGATTTTTTTAAGAATAATTTATTCATGTATCTTAATTTTCAATATCTAGTTTTATTGCAACCATTTCAAATTTTACATTATTCTAATGTCATGAAGCCTACATAGAATTTATCAATAGATTTTTGTTTGCAATTGCTCATAAGATGTTGTAGCTGGTCCAAAACATTTAGCAAGATGATTTTTATTGTTCTATGTTGAGGTATATGTTCTTTTGATTTAATTTGAAGTGATTTTTTTCTATCTGATTCACTATTCTGGATAGTGCAGTTGTCTCCTTTAAATTTACTGCTAATCAACAGCTTACAGATCTCATTACGATATATCATGTAGAATCACTTGTGTTTTTTCTCTTGCCTTCCAATTTATAGCTATGATATGTAAATATTTTCTTGTGTTTTTGAGTTTATACAGACACTGTCTGACTGGGGGTAAGGAAGATCACAATGATATTATAAGCCGGATGCAGCAACTTTCACAAGCATTTTCAGTTTACAAGGAGGAAGTTTTGGTATACTTCATTGTTTCTTTTATAGACTACAATATCTGATGCCTTGGCTATTTCATCCTGCTGTCTAACTTTAGGAATTCCAGCAAACTATACATTTGAAAGTTAATTAAACTAATAACACTTGTTTCATAAGGTCGTCACTTGTTGATTGGGTTTCTTTTTATTACTGTGAATCCATAGAATTACTTGCATTAATGTACATGCTTTTGCACAAGAGTATTTGTAGAGGCATTAAGTGATAAATAGTCTTTCAATTATTTTCTTTTGTATGATTCTTCTTCTTTTTTTTTTAGGGATCAAATATGATTCATTATTTTTTAATGTATCATCCAAACCATATTTGCCAAATTTTTATGTTCATGCACATTTTCAAATGTTTCAGGTGAAGCGTGAGGAGCTTCTTCAGTTTGCTCAAGCTGCAATTTCAGGACTAAAAGTAAATGCTGATATAGCAAGGTTACCAATAGACATTTATTTATAGTTTCCTGGTTTCATTAAAAGACAGTTGCCTTGTTTAGCAAAATCCTGTCCATGTTAGCAAGGTTACCATAGACATTCATTGATGGTTTCCCTGGTGGTTTCATTCTCAGACAATTTGTGTAATCACAAAATGCTTTTCATGTAATTTGAACAAGCAATGGAGCATTAGGGATCCAAAATACTGAATTCTCTCATAGGGTATTTCGTAGTATGCCAGTACAAGTTCATCTTAGGAAACAAACCATGAGGTTGTTTAGGCAATCTGAAGAAAAGGTCTTTCCACTATGTTGATGTTATGATCAGATCAGCATCTTCTTTCATTCTGTTCTAGAAATCAAGGAACAGAAGTGTTCTCTTTTGCAAAAAAGGAGATATGAAGATGGGAGCTCATTTGTCAGATTTGGAGGACCTTTCTCTAGAGATTTGACATGTGAACTAGAGAAATTTATGGTTGGAAAAATTATGTATCTACTTTGAAAGGTAAGGGTGGTCCATGAGGACAAAAAAATAAACAGGTAGCAAATATATTCAAGGTCCTGGATTCAAAATCTGCCTTAGCTATAAAAGGTTGGAGCTTGCGAGCTCCCACTCATAAATTGTCAAAAAAAAGAATAAAAGTCACTAGGTTTTAGTTGAAAATATTGAGTCACATAGAATTGAATTTGAATAGTATATTCAAGCTTGTTGGAGAAATTGCTAATGAAGGTTGGAGCTTGAGAGCTCCCACTCATACATTGCCAAAAATAAAGAATAAAAATTACTGGGTTTTAGTCGAAAAAATTGTCACAGTATTAAATATGATTAGTATATTCAAGCTTGTTTGAGAAATTGCTAATGAAGCATATGTTAGAATCCTAACCTAGTATGCTGAGGGTTTTATTGTCAAGTTTTATCAGATTATCTAGTTATTCCCATTTCCAATTCAAGATTAGTTTTAGTTAGGTTGGCCTCAAATATCATGATGGCATCTTAAGTCTATGTTGTTTTGTTACTCCCAACCTGCAATAATTTTGTTCCTATTCTTGTCAGATTAGAATATGAAATCTCAAAGCTTCAAAAGAAGGTTGATAGAATAGAGGTATTGCAAATGACCTCAAGTGATAATCATGCTGGTGCAAAAAAGATTTCAGATATGGTGGAGGTATGATTAATGCTTAAGACAGCAGATTCAGTTTTTTCTTTTTGGTAAACGGGCAAGCTATGATTCATTTGTTGTCAAATTAGAACATGTTGAAAATGAATAACTTGGGAAGCCTTCTTTAGAGTTTTTTTTTTTTTGTAGGGCCCGCCCTTTTAGAAGTATTCCTTGGTGATGTACTATTTAACTTTGCTTCATCATTTTTCAATAGAATTATTATATAAGAGTCATGCTTTTATGACACGCTTCTCTTCAAAATTTGGTTCCTGTGAAGTTAACAGCGGCTTCAAAAGTTTTCTTTCAAGATATTTATTGGCCCTTTTTTGTAAAGTTAATTGATGAAGATGCAATTTGATCCTAAGACCCTTCATAAGAACAGTTATGCATTTATCCAGGTGCTATCCCATGTCTATTTGAAACTTTAACATCAGAAATTCTCCTACTTTTGATAAGCATAGACTCCTGAAGAAAAAAAAAATTCCCTCAAAAAATATCTTGAAGAGAATATTACTTTTCACACTTGACCCTTATAATTTAGATGACCCCAAATTGTTGGGACACGTGGCTTGCTGACACCGATGACGGCCAAGTTCATGTAATTTCAAGCCTATAGTTTTGGGACCACAAGGAACCCTACTCAAATAAAAAAGAGCTGAGTCTAAATGACTTGGGTATTTTTGGTGGCATATCCTTCAAATGGATGCCAACGGAAGGATAAAATCCATGTAGCTCATTCCAAATAGGTGGGAGACACGAACAATCATTGTTGTTTTGGTTGCCTTGGGGTTGTCTCATTAGTTATTTTAGCAAAGTTCAAGCTAGATTGAGGTTGGTATCCTTTCTTTAGAAGCCATAAGCATACAGTTTAAATTTCTTGGAAAGTATGTAATGAGTGGTCTGGAAGTTTTAAAACTGCAAAATTTGTCTTAGTATTTTTATGCAGATAGTACAGCTCATTTTATTGAGTGATTAAAGGATTTGAATATTTAAAGCAAGAAGAGTCATGCATGCATTATATGTTATATCTCATAACATTCGTCCATGATGGTCGTTGAATTTCTATAGTAATTTGTTTCAAGAGAATGTCTAAAGCAAGAAAAAGCATGCATGCATGCATTATATGTTATATCTTATAATATTTATCCAGGATGATCGTTGAATTCCTATAGTAACTTGGTTCAAGAGAAACTGTAGGATTTTCAGAGGTTGTATAACTGTATGCTCATGATGGTTATATCTTGCTGTGTCATGATGCCATGTATTGGGGGAGCCTCTCACCACATAAAATTACTACTATTCCGGATGAATTTACTGCTGCAAAAAAAAAAAGTTCATTCCCATATTCTGTTGATGCATTGTAAATTCTCATTGTGATACAGCATTTTCATTTTGATTGTTTTATGCCATTTTCTGGTGGATAATAATTGTCGAGGATTCTACTCGTTACTTAGACTTGCAGTTGTGTCTTGTAAAGATAAAGGTGCTCCATTAATACATGACAATATAATTAGAGCTACAAGTTTGGCTAGTGGGCATGGTTGCTCATACACATCTCTTTGGAATAACCTTTTTAACCAACTTTTTAGTGTACATTCCTCTTGGTTGCTTCATTTCAATATCATCTTCATTGTTAAATATGCTTGATTTGTAGCTTCTGCAAGAGGCACTAGTAGAAGTCCGCCTATGCTCTAGATTGGAAACCCTACTTTTAAAGACAAAAGGCATAAAAAGTGGTAACTCACTGGATGTCCATTCTCAAAAGGTACATGCTTCTGTTTCTCTTTCAAATTTTACTGCCTCATCATTGTTTGCAGTTGATTGCATGGATTTATCTCCCTATTGAACAATATATATTAGTAATTTTTTCTCTCTTAAATCTTTTTTATTATGGTAACTTAAATTTCTTTGATATTCCTCTACTTCTTCTTGCACCTTCAACTCTAATTCATTCAACTTGTCTAACTATCAATTTGTCTAATTACAAAATCTATTACTAATCTTTGAACACGTCCTACATCAACTCTGACAATGTATCATTATTGTGCTAAATTGTAATGCTTTGCAGCTAGTTTAGTTAAAAATAAACTCTGCATCAATTCTGTTTAAAATTTTGTGTTGCAAAGTTACCTAATTGTTTTTGTCCCACTTTTTTGTAATATGCAATAGTGCCCACAGACACCTTAGTTTGTCCATCAATATGTGTTGAAGTAATCTCTGATAAGTGGCAGTTACTAAATAGAACCTCCTTTGATCTTTAGACAATTTGAATTGTCCTTGTGCAAATAAAATGTAGTACATCTATTCAAGAGTTGTTTTGATTGCATACTCTATTCTAGCACCTAATTAATGGCAATCTTGGTTTTGCTCTAGAAATTGATGCAAAAGTATGATTTTTGTTATGTGATGTGGTTACAAGCAATCATTAATATTATTTGTTTGCTGAGCCCAAAGAAACATACTTTATTAAAGTATCTATGTGAATATAAATTATATTATAGAAATTATGTAATTGGGAAATTTTTCTAGGATTTGCCTAAAAGGCACGTGCTATGAACTTATTATCTTAGAAAATAGTGCTTGTGTTGAATGGGGCATTGGCTAGCTTTACTCGTAAAAATGAACTCTTCCTTCTAGATTGTTTTTTTAAGGTCCAGTGTCACAGTGTCATCTTAGATCCTTGACATATCAGACATTTGTTAACTTTACTAGTTTTCATCATGAATTATGTTTGCCAATCAGATGATGTTAAAAATGACTGTCTGGCATTTATTGAGGGATGTATTTCTGATGCCGCACTTTACCGCTCCCTCTCTGGCTGCTATTTGTGCAGCCAATCTTAGGCACTGGAATTATCATGTGTTTATTCCTTATTGTAAAAGTATTTAGTATTTACGCTATATGGATTATCTTGCAGATATTCATTAAGATTTAAGTGGTATCTAGAGATGGAACTAACTTTTTTCACAATTGTTGAAACTTATTGTAATAATGTTTATCTGAAGCTGACAGGTTGATAAGTTGACAGTTCTTGCTGAATCTCTTGCCAATTCTTCCTCAAAAGCAGAACAGCGTATCCTAGATCATAGGTATGAATGTTGCCTTTTCTTATCTATGAATCACAGCTTTGTAACTAGTTCATACCACCCTGATAGCAATCAAGAACACAAACTGGATTTATTATTTGTCCTAATGTTTACTCAAAAAAAGTGGGATGCTATTTATAATTGACTATATTATTGCAGATTTTTTGTTAAAATATTATTGCAGATTTTTTAAATGTTGGTGCAAGCATATGTTGTTCAATCTTAACAGCCTGCTAGTTACTTAGTAGTATTTGGTTGGTTCAGAGATGTTTTTAGGTTCTGTCCCTAGAATCTTGTAGAATGTCCTATGTGTTGTTCAATTAGTTGTACTTGAATGCATCGATAAATCTTTTCTATTGGGTGATCTAAATTACAGGGAAATAAACTCATTCTCTGTGGTACTGACCTTTCGTCATTCAAAAATCTTAAAATATGACTTGAACTTGTAAAGAAGAATGTGATGCATCATTTTAACTGTGTTCTTCCTCGATTTTTCAAAGCAGGCATCAGAAAGAAGAGGCTCTTAACTATCATGTAGCTAAAGCTAATGAAGCTAGGGGCATTGAGAAGGTAATATTCTTCTTGATTCTACTTTCTGCATTTTTCTTCCTACTATGATTTGTGCATCTTTCTTTATTTTCTATTTCTTTGTGAAATTTAATCAGCCATCCTTATACCTGCTTTGAAGGTTTTACATCATTTATTTTACAAAGAATTTTGAACAGTTGAGAAATAACATACATAAATTTAGTTTTTTTAGATTATTTGGATGACATTAACTACTCACTTTCATTCTTAAACCATCTCCTGTAGTTTTGGCTATTAATCACTAAATGTTGGTAATAGATATATAGCTTATGATCAGGTGCACAATTGAGTCTTCGAAAGCTTCCTTCCTATTGTATTAGAGTTTTTTTATACCCGTTAGTAATCTATGCACTTTTCAACATTTTGCTCTGTATTTTGGTAGATCCGATAGCAACCTCTCTTGTAACTTCTTTCTCAAGTCTTGCAGCTTTTTTTTATCAGAACCTTGCCAAGCTTTGTTATATTTGACAAGCTGGTTGTTTGTATACTATATGATTTCATGTGGTACACATAATATATATGAACTAGTATGCATTGTACATGCAAGATAATACATTATACATACAACATCAATGTTATGGCATCAGTGGAAAGTAATTTCCTTCGTTTAAGAAATATTACTAAGGTTATTCTGGTCGTTTTGGGCTCCATTTGATGTTAGAAAAGAACTGGAGCAGCAAGGTTCAATTGCTAGGCTCAGGCATGGTGCCATCAGATACAGTGGCCATATTATATTCTCCTCTTGCTGCTACCTCTTCTACTTCCCTTACAGTGACTGAAAGCATTTCAAATTTCAATACCTAGCTGCTAGACCACAATCTTCTCAGAAAAGGATGGTCTGCCTCTTTCTTTCGAGTTGCATGATCAATTTAAAGAGCATAGCATTGCATAATTGTCTAGTATATGAACATATTCTACTTCTTGGAACTTCATGTTTTGTTCTGTTAATTACTAATGATATCAAAATTTCCATTTTGGCATTTGCAATTTTTTACATGATTTGTTTATAGTTTGGTAGCTATTTGATGAATGAAGATACGTTCATAATCACGGTTATGCAATATCTACTTTTCATGACCAAACCTCCAGAATCTAAAGGCTGCCTTGTCTCCTATTCTCTGTTAAATGATGACTTATATTCTACTTGCCAGTTCTTCCTGTATCCTTTTCCTATCAAGGCATTTCTGGATCACATCTCTGGTTTAAAATGGAGAGCCAACCTTGCAAGTCACAATTACATTAATTTATTGTAGTGATTTATGTGAGCAAGGTTTGAGTTATAGGGATAACCATTGGTTGAAAGCACGAAACTTATAGTTTGATCCTCATACCTTGGTCTGTGGGAGTACCAGGATGTCATTTTTAATATTTGGCCAGGCATGTGCTTACATCATCCATTTCCATTTATTGTGACAATTGTTAGCTGATCATAAGTATGAAGACCTTCCTCTACCTGTGCATCTAAACTTTCATGTTTATGGATGGTGACTTGGTGTTTTGAACCTACCTGAATATCAGTTATTGGTTTATTTTGTCAATTTAAATCAGGAGTTACTCTCTGATATTGCTAGGCTGGAGGATCAAAGAGATGGACTTGAGGCTGAGCTAAAGAAGGTATTTTTTTTGTAGAAATTTCCTTTTTAAGTTTCATGAGATTTTCTTCTTCTTTTTTTTCTTCTTATATTTTCCCCTGTTCATGGTGTAATAAGCTGATGATAAATTGAACTCAGAGTCACTAAACTACTACTAGATACACCCATGCTGTATCCACTATCATCAAGATGATTTTATCAGGAAGACTACGATGGATATACCTTTACCTTCCAATGATACATATGTGATTCCAGTTAATCATATTTACATCTTACCACATCAAGTACTTGAACTTCCTCTTGGATAACTTTTATATTTTTGTACATTGATGCCAATGGTTCAGTGAATTATTTTCAAGGTCACTGCCACTGTATATCATCAATGAATCATACTGTAACAAATTTAACGGATTTTATTTACCAGAGTTCCAACTATCTGCTATTTTGAACTATCTCCATTAGGAGTATGTTGTCGAGAACTGGGTTTGTACTAAACCTTTGTATGCTGTTGCATAGACATCAAGTCCTTGCAAATGAGCAGACTAGGTCTGTTGCTGGAGGTTCTCTAGTCATTTGACCAAGGATGCATGTTTACATGATGGTCTATAACTTCTGGAAATTTAAATTAGAAAAAGCACAAAGTATAAATTTTAAATACTCTTCTGCCAGTGTTAGTGACCAAATCTGTACTTTATATCAGGTTAATGCTTCTCTAGCAGCTGCTTCCGCACGACTCAAGAAAACCAGGGAAGAGAAAGACCAGTTTGCTGATGCAAGCAATCAGATGATTATGCACCTCAAAGCAAAGGTTTTCAAAGTTCAATTATTTGTCTAAATGGTTTATCATTCTAAAGAAATTATCTTTAAAAAACAGGAAGATGAGCTTGCAAAATCTGTCACTTTATGCAATGTAGAGGCTGATGTTGTCCATATATGGATTAATTTCTTACAAGATACCTGGAAGCTTCAATCTTCATACATAGAGCAAAAAGATAAGCAAATTAAGTATGCTCTCCATGCCCTAGGATGAGGGATATAATTTGAATTCATAATATATCCAACTTTAGGAAGTTGTTTATGATTTGTATGTCCTTTTTCTTCTCATTGTAGTGAGGAAGTGGAAAAATATGGGAATAATTTTGTAAAATTGATTAAGTATCACCTTTCTTCATTCAAGGTATTTCTCTTGAATTCTTTGCAGTTTGGTTCTTCAGTTATATAAAGGTTTTGTCCACCTGATGAACACTCATTTAACCTAGTAATTTACTTCTTGTTCAACTTTGATCTCTATTCTCCTTCCAGGATGATATTAGTTCTTCAATCATTCATATTAGTACATTGGTGGAGAACTTGAAGAGATTCAATGATAGGTGGGTATATGAACTCATGTTGTTTGCCTATTAATGTGGATGTGTCTTTCTCTATGTTAAATTTTTTCTTCTCTTTGATTTTTTCTAGATTTGAAGGAACACAAGTTTGGGACAACAAGTTAGCTAAAGAGTTGAACCCAAAGAAATGTCTCGAGGAGGAATATTTGGCAATTGAAACTAAGGTGTGCCACTTCTAGGCTTAAAATAAATATGATCATTTTCCATCATTAGCCTTTGCTTCAGGCAGAATGCAAGTAATAAGGAAATTCTATCGTTATGAAGTACTTAGCACATATCATGATTGTGAAACACGCACTAAACCATCTTTTGTGATCTCTTTCAGATTGTGACTGCATTCAGCATAGTTGATCACATGGAAGAATTGTTTTATACTGAAAGGGAAAAAGGTTCCAGGTAAATGACCCATTTACTCGTCCAACCTTTGAGGTTGTCAAGACTTGGTACTTGATTTCCTTTTTTTCCTTCTTTGATCACTGAACTATTAGTTTGTTAAAAATCAAGCTTTTTTGTTGAAGTAACTATAGACTGTTTTCGAGATTCAATAAAATGTCAAAGAAACCTTAGGTGACTTCTGGTACTTAAAATTTCTGCAAGTTATTCTTTGGACAAGTAAGCTGCAGCCTTAAGATAAAGATATGAACCTAAAACATTAACCTCCATGGAATTCCACCAAACAATACCTTCATAACATATTCTTATTGTTGTCAAGGGTGGGATTGGTTGCTACCAAATCAACCACTTGAGCACTAATATGGGAACATGAGACTAATGGGCTTTTTTTTTTTTTTGCAGGAGAGATGATCCTACCGTCAACGAGCTGTTTGAATCAATCGAGAAGCTGCGGTTGCATTTTGAGTCCATTGAAAGACCTATTTTAGAGATTGAAGAAACAGTGAGGGAATCCGAAGATAAATTGCAAAAGGAGCCTTGTTCTGCTGTTAAAATCAGTTCGCCAAGGCTCAGAAGCGTTGAGACACCTAGATCAACTCCAAGGACACCATATTATCTATCTGATCCAGAATCAGAGATCACACAACTTGAATTGGAATTCCAAAAGGCAGGCAAACAGTACTCGGCACAAGATATCAATGGTTGGGACTTTGATTGATTGGATGGCTAGTTCAGGTTCAGCAATCACAATGATATTACTCATTCAACTCCAATAGAAACCCAGATAGAAACACACAGTCTACCTCTCCATAAAACTTTGTTGGTTATATATTTCTTTTCTATGTACATTCTTTAAGTCTATACCGTGCCATATCAGAATTTGACCACCAAGCCTTTTTTTTTTTTTTTTTTTTGTTTTGTAGTGGGAAGAACTCATTCCCAAGGTCGTTTGGCTTTAGTTTTTCTCTACTCGAACTCAAATTAAAAGGTACAAAGCCATTTGTCTTGAGTTTTCTTGACTCGGTTTTGTGGTTCTATTCTTTAGCAACAAAGGTGGGCATTATTGTCAATGGAAGTAGTGTTAATCTGATTCAATTGTTTTTTTTTTCTTTCAAAACAACCTTCATGAAGGTCAAGAAGTTTAAATTTTGACAATTATTTTTAGACTCCACTCCACAAGCTTTCAGAATTCAATGGAAACTATAGCAAGACAAATACGAATCAAACACAGTATCGTACGAATTCACTCGACTTAGAATTAAAAACAAATTGACTTTATATATTTGCCGCACCATGTGGCACAAGGATGAGAATAACCAGAGTGAAACCGAGAAGCACCAAATTTTAAAATTCTGGTTCCGAGTTAGAATTTCAGTGGATAATCAAATGAGACAACTATGAAGTAATGTGCTCGAAGGAGCTCATGCCATCTTCATAGAAAGCTATTCGCGAATTGAAGAAAATTGTGGAGTTCATGGAGTCCTCGTAAAGCTAAGTAAGTATTCACGAATCGAAGAAAACTATACAGCGAGTTGTATCATCGATCCTTGCACAGTTGTTATCGTCATGATATCATTGTCCACAGACGAGATCATTCATAGCACAAGAATATCGATTGCCAATATCACAATTCATTGAAATACAAATAGGAAATGAGTATCACAATACTTTAGCTTGCTGGTTGATCGACCCCAACATCATCATCTTCCGCTGCAACCAAAACTCCTCCTCCATGTAGTCCGACCTCACGTTGATGGTGAGCATCTGGCACACCAGCCAAAACAGAGCAGTGTCGAGAGCGAGGACAGCCGTCCCGCCGAGAAGCCCCGTCTCGGCCGTGGGGCACCAGTACTCCGCCTCCCGGTGCACGTTGCGCGACCGGTGAAGCCCTTCCGTCGCCGTCGCCCATAGCAGCGCCGCGACAGACACAACTCTGCAACCAACGCGCCGCGACTCGAGATGGACTTGCCCCTGTAGGGGAAGTACACCGCGGCATGGCCTACGATGACGTTCAGAACAAGCGCCACACTCGGGAACTTGCAGATCACGACATCTTTTCCGGCGACCGGAGTTCCAAACGGAGGCTGCCCAAAAGATCCGATAGTGTGAAACCCAAAAGAACCGCCACCTTTTTGTTTTCTGCAACGATGCCAAGCGCGAAAGAGAGCGTCTCCATTCGTCGGCACGGTCGCGGCGATTCTATCGTTCCCGTTCAAATATCATTTCATAGAACAACGGTTGCAGCGTGGATTTATAAAAAAAATTAAATAAACTTATAGATTACATTAATAATAAAAAAATATGACAACATAAAAAATCAATATATCAATATATAATTATCATACATAAAATACATCAATATATACTTATCATGTAATAATAAAACAAATACAATAAAAATTTTACCTTATCAGAATTAATACCACGAAGAGTGACAGGAGGAACCAAATCTTCATTATATTCTCCTTGAATATCATTTTGATTAAATTGTTCTCCAACATATGAGAGTCGATATAAATTAGCATTAAATTGTCTATTCATTTGATTCAGTTGATGGAAGATGTTCAGAATTAGATTATTGACTTTGTAATAATGTTTGATCACGACAATTATAATATCCAAAACTTTGATATCCAACCGAAATGCCAGTAGCACTTATCGATTCACATTGTCCAAAATTGCTCCAAAGAGATGGAAGTCATCCCCAGACCACCCACATCATGGGCACACTGGGCTACCACACTCCCGAATTCAGCATGACAGGCAAGGCCACCACCCACACTGATGTGTATGCCTTTGGGGGTTGTACACTCGAAGTTGCCTATGGAAAGCGGCCACTAGAGCTTCATGCTCGGCAGATATAACTGGCCTGGTGGACAGCGTACTCTTGTGCTGGAAGACGAATTCGATTCTGAAGGCCTGCAATCCTTTGTTGGGCGATGAAT